>VZTM01009664.1:0-34370 GCA_013400555.1 Jacana jacana | reverse complement strand
GAGGGGGGTAGTTTGGGGGAGGCGAGGGGGTGGGGGAGCAGCGTGGCCGCACGCAGGGGGCACTGTGGGCTCGAGGATGAGCCCCTGGGGGTGTCCCCCGGGCCGGCCCCGCACCCCGGCGACACCCCGCTAGGTTCCGGGACCAGCTCCAGGTGGAGGTAGTGCTCTACTGCTGCAACAGACAGCCCAGCTCGGGTTTACTTCTATTTGTGTTAATAATGGCAAAACCAACCCAGAACAAAAAAAACAACAGAGAGAAACTCTTGCCACTCGAGTTACTTTGTGTTGCTGGGATGGGGAGTTCAGCAGCGGTTCTGCCTTTTCTTCCCTCTCCCCTTCTTACACCCAGTGCAGGCATCTTGCTAAACTCTTTATATATATATATATATATATATACGCACACGCGTGTATATAGATATTTATTAATTTGGGGGGGGTTGTTAAAAGATTGAAGTGCTCTCTGGCATGCCGGAGTCACTGGCAGAGATCTTGGTTTGCTGGCCTGCTTGGCTTTTGGAAACGGTGTGGCATGTGAGGAAACTGTCAACAGGCTGTCTCCAAAAGGTTTTGCATGCCAAAACATCCACCGTTCAATTACGGCTGCCATGCCGAATATTTAATTGACAGACGCAGGCAGGGGAAATCAACTGGCTTCCAACAAAGAGATTAATAACACAAGAGCACGTGAGTTTAATACTCCAGACACCACAGTCTTTAAAACAATTGTTTCTGCTTAGAGCCCGTTTCTAAAAGACTGTCAGTTTGATTTAATTTTTATGTAGTTTATTGATCATCTGGTGTATATTACAAGGCACTAATACAGTAAGAAGAGAGGCATGGTTTTCTCTTTATATTCCCACAAGACTAGAGGCCAGTGCAGAAAGCTTCATCTTCTTGTATCTGGAAAAAATAAAAATACTTGATATCCCCTATATGAAACTAATATAAGTAGAAACATAACTAGCTTGACTTACCTCACTTATTTAAACAGAAGGTTGGATTCCTAGTAAAACAGCTCCTAGGAGTCAGAGCTTTTAAACTTTTATTTAGGCAAGTTTTCTTAACTTCAGGCATTCCTGGCATGAGTAAGTGCTATTTGGATGGGTTAAATGAGTTTTTCTTCCCCTTCTCTAGACATAAGGGTCCGAACTGCAAAAGCAGTTAGTCGACATGTGTTATTCTACTTGTGATAGTTTGGGTAAACAGAGCTTATCGAGCATCACTGGGAGGTATTGTTAGTGGGGAATAATGTGATACAGCAAAAACTCTGACTGTTGCTTTGTTTCACGTTTACTACAGGTGGAAATCGGAAAGTAAACACCAGAGTTGGGCTTGTGTGGGGTTGGTTGGTTGTTTGGGTTTTTGTGCCTTTTTTGTTTTGTTTTAGTTTAAAAGTAAGAGCATAAATTCAACAGCTGAAGTTTTCAGTTTAAAAGTAAGAGCATAAATTCAACAACTGAAGGAAGGTTTAGCTCCAGCTGATCACCAGCAGGTGAAGAGCATGGGTGGGACATGGTAAAGGAGGTGATTCCATGATGGATATACAGCCCGTGGTGTGTGTTTGGGGATGAGCTTTTCAAATACACCCAGACCAGTAGTATCGGACCTGCTGGTGGATGACTGGACATGGGTTGCTGTGAAAGCGAGATGCCCCGCTCACAGGAATCTTGGCTTGCTCTTCTCTCTGCCTTTTGCTAGGGAAGACTAAGACCTTAAATCAAGCACTTGATTCCCTGTTTTCTTCCTTCCTGACCCTGTAAAAAAAGGAAAACAAAACTAACCACACTTTGAAGGTGAAGAAAAGATGCTCTAGATGAAGCCTGTAAGAGAGAGTTGGACAGATATGAGTTGATAGGTATTTATACATGCAGTAAAAAAACCAACAGAGTCCTGTGTAAGATAATGAGAAGCAGGATTGGGTGAAATGACTTGTTTCGAGGTGGAGGTACTCAGTAGAGGTCTTCTGCTGGTGCATGTAGGCACACGGCCAATGGCCTCCAGTGCAGTTAAACTGAGTTACGCCTCTTGAGTGGCTGCCCAAAGACATTCAGAGTAGCAGGGAAACAGAAGGCTTTTTCTCATTTGAGGGCCACTTTAGGAAATATTAAAACCGGTCATTTGATTTTGCAGAGGTCTGTGACGCTGCCTTGGCTTCTGCTGCAGGTACTGCCATAATTCTGACCTGAATCATATTTTTTTATGGGGGGTGAAACTGAAAAGAATAAACTATGGCTGAAACATTTCAGGAATTACCCATGTCAGCTCTCTGTGAGGTGGTAGATGTGTACAAACCCTTCTTTGTTTACATACAAATTTAAACAAATTACTCAGAAGACAATTACCATAAACCTCTAAGAAAGTCAGAATAAGTGAAGTAGAGCTATCAGGAGCTTCCTTCAGCTTCAGTTTGGTGTGAGTTGGTAGAAAGACCCACTTTGTCTTTCATCATTAAGTACAGTGGTTATCTTGATAGTAAATGCATAAGGGGAAGATTTGTATCCTCATTCCTTGGAGATCACAGGGAGCAAAGTTTTGAGCCATTGTCAGAAGTGTGTTGCTGGTGGAGTAGGTCAGATGAAGATCCGCTGAAAAAGACCTCCCGTTTCTCCTGCTTTTCCAACCTCAGTTGGGCCATCAGGGACCTGAATATGTTGGAATACCCATTCCTCTAATGAGCACACTTGGCAGTGACAAATCCCTGGTTTCTTGCATGAACAAGGGGTTTCATCACCGACGCTGAACTTCCCAGGAATTTTATTCGGCGCTTAACTCGGTGAAAGAGGCAGAAAAGAACTGAGTGTGCATTTATTAAAACAGGTCATCTGAGGGGGGGAAAATAACTTTCTCCATCTGCTTCCTCCTCTCAGGAGGGCTCTGTTTAGAGAACTAGAAGATGCTTCCTGAAATTGTTAGGACTGCAGATGAGGTTGGTGGTATGGAAGAGCCTCTGATGCCTGGTCACTGTGGCACATCTGAAAATGTGATTGAGGAGCTCAGCGGGAGGGCTGAAGTTGCCCTGCTGAGCCTTCACACTGGAGAGTTGTGAGGAACGCTCTGAGCAGCAGAAGGTGTGATGGGAGGACCTCATTCCACCTTCATCTGATCATCCACAGCCCAATCGCAGTCCCATCCCTTTGCCAGGAGTTTCTTCCACCTCTTACACAGAGAATAGAACTGTTACTGGGGGTCACTGGTGTGACCTTGACTGGGTCAGGTCCTACTGGGCAGCTTTCCTTGGTGTCATGAGGCTTTGGTGCCCAGATGCAGCACCGCTGCAACCAGCCACCACCTTCCTGCAAAAGACACAATCCAGGTGGGGAAAAACCTCCTGCCCTGGCCCTTGAGGTGGGGTATTTTGGAAGCTGGCCCCACAGGTATAGCATCTAGGGTAAATTTTACTCCTCTCAGACTGGAGTTGTTTTTTCTGCTGTTTTTTTTTTTTCCTTGGAAGAGAACTGCCAGTGTTCAGTGAACTCTTGGCAACCGCCTGTGCTTTGCTGATGGGTGCTATGTCAAGTGTTTAATCTTGGTAGAGGGGAAGGCTGTGTCAGCAAGGTCCATAGGGCAGAGGAAGCTCTTCAATAGCTTCTATTTGGGCAGCTTGAGCAGGTAGAAGAGCTTCCAAAAAGTTCTGCTTGTGCTATTAAATAGAGGGATTTTATCTGGCCTACCCGCTTCCTAGGCTTGGGGAGATCAGGTTTATGGGAGCACGTTTCAGGCTGGTGGGATATGAACTGCACGTAATTTACTGCCCTTCTTATTTTCTGTCTCTTAATTGAATTTTCTCTTTCCTGTCAATACCAGTTAATCTGTACAGCACAAGTTTTACTGCCTTTGGGAGGTTTTGAAGCAACAGATGGATTAGGCCTCTTACGACCTTAGTATCTCTTCAGCTTTCTCACAAATTTGCCATCTCCTCTTCTGTAGCCAGCTTGATGCTAAAATGAACTTTATAAGTAAATATTTACACTAGCAGGACCTTGACATGTTTATGTAAGTGGGGATATAATCTTATAATTTGGGCTAACAGTTTAGATTACTCTTAACTTTCCTCTTCTGTGTAGAAAACTGTGCTGTCATCTGACTTTCAGAAGCAAAAAGGGGTTGAGTTCTGCCAGGGGCCCTGTCGCGCCACCACGAAAATAGGTGCAAACAGGCCTGGGATTGTCATTTTAAGTGTAAGGAGTGGGAGGAATTAAAGATGAGGGATGAGGTTAGAGTGATTTGGATGCTGTAAAGTTGAATTTGATGAGCTAAGCAACTTTGCTTTGTTTGGCTTGTAGGGTTTTGGGGGGGGATTTTCTTTGTATTTCTTCATTTTTAAGATGACCCTGCTGTGCAGAGCTCACTTGTGTAGGTAACATCTTCCTATACCCTCCTGAAGAAACTGCTGACCAAACCATTTCTTATTTTTGGCAAAGGACACTGAGATCTGTCTATACTAAACCAGCCAGGCAGTCCCAACGCCTTGGCATTGTCTTCTCCACGCCGCGTCCTCTCCGTGTTGGGGAGGACTGAGTCCATACCACACGCAAGAAGCTGTGTGGGTGGAGAGTCATCATCGTGTTTTGAGCATCTCTAGATGGGGTTTGGCCGTTAATGTTTATTTATCGCTTATTTTAATTCTTGTAGGATCTTTTGGCATCAATGAGCTCCGTCTCGGTGATGGAAGTGCTTTGGCAAAGGCAGGTGTGCAGAGGTGGCATATTGGCATGAGGTTGTGTGGTTGTACCCCACCATAATTTGGGAGTAAAGAAGCTTTTTGGAGCCTTGAAAAGCTTAATAAGCCAACAGTCAACATTTAAGCATGGTACCCATCCTTAGCTTTACCCCTCTCTTGAAAGACCCAGGGAGCCAAAGATAACTGGAAGAAAAGATGAGAGAGAAATATTTTTGAGATGTTTAAAATACTTTTATTTGTGTGTGTGTGTGTTTGCTTTATGAAAACCAAAAAAACCTATCAAGAGTGGGTTATTAGTGACAATTATACTTGAGGTGTTAATTGCAGAACACGGAAATGCTGTACCTATGGCAGACTGAGTCCTCGGGGGTATAAATCTGCTGGCTTTCCCAAGTTGGTGGAATTCGGCCAGCCTGAAGATGTGTCTCCAGGAAAGCAGAATTACGTGCAACTCCTTCATGGCTAGAAGTGCTTTGAATCCTGTGTACCTGCTGCTGAGACAGGCGGGAGATGGGATCACAATTACAGTAGATGACACTTTTAATTATTTTTTTTTTTATTATTTTTTTTAATTGTCTGTTTGTAGTCAGCACAGAAAATAATATAAACATCGCTCCCAGATCAAACAGATTATTTTTATACCCTTTAAATCTCTATTTCGTATGCATGCCTTTCTCAGGCTGTTTTGGTCTGGCTTTGTTTGTCTAGATACAGACTGATGGTATATCCTCCAGATGTATGTACCTCCTTATATCGCCCTGAGATGGTTTGCATACCACAGCTGGGGAACCCGCGCCGTGCAGGCACAGTCTGGCAAAACAGGGCTCCTCTTTAGGGCCCGCATCTGAGATGGGAAGGATGGTTGCAGTCCTCCCCTCTCTGTCTGCAGTGACTTAAAAGAAGGTGTGGGAGGAGAGATGGGGGGAGGAAAAGCCCCAGCTCCCCTTCGTAGCTTGCTGTGGTGGAGCAGACTCCATCCTCTCTGTTTCCTTCGTACAATGCTCCCGCTTCATCCATGGTAATCCAGAAGGGACCTTTGTGGTCACCCAGTCTGCCTGCTCCTGGAACAAGGGCATGCCTGTTGAAGGCAGCGTGGGGAAAGGCAGCAGCCTTCAAACCCTCCCCATCCCAACATCCACACAGCCGGTGCGGAGAACGACTGCTTTTCCTGGCCCCTTGTATCCCTGGGGGGCTGTATCCTGGGCAGGGGGAGCCACAGGGAACCCCCCCCCTCCCTGGATGGAGCATTCTCTGCCATGCAGCAGGGTGCCAGGTGGGCTTTTAGCATGAGTGCTGTCCTTCTTAATTGTTATTTATTTACTTTATTCTTTATTTTCCTTTTGTTCTGTCTCAGGGCCCTGGCTTCTGCAGTTGTGTTGGTTTTTTGATAGGTCAGGCTTCGTATTTCAAAAAAAAAAAAGCTTGAAAATGGGAATCAAGTGAAAGATAAAGCCTCAAAAAATGAGGTAAATGAAAAGAAGCCAGCATTTATTCAGTAATGATAAAGTCTGAAGTCTGTTTTCTGAATACACTTAATTTTTATTCTTTTTTTTTCCCCCCACTGGCTGATGTGGTAGAGCTGGGGACCCCCTGGTAGAGCAGAAGCTGAAGCAACGCTCTGTGCTTCCCAATCCTGTCTGCATGGGGGTCCTCCCTGCCCAGTCTTCAGGTGGGCTTTGCAGATACCTCTGCTGGGGAGCTCTCACCAGAATCTGGGACGAGGCTGCTCGTCTGTCACATCTCTTCGTGGTCCAGTGTGGTCCCTTTCTCAGAAAGGCATTCGTATCCCTTTCAAAGTCCCCCTATCTATCCATGCTTTTCTTTCTCCCGTGACATTTCCCTGGGAGAAACGCTACCTGATCCACAATTTTAGATGATGGAAAACTCCTTAACCCATATTGGGTGTCTGTGCATGGAGTTGTCTTGGAGCAGCTGTTGGGAAGTTATGCTTCAAAGGGATTCTTAAATCCCTTCTTGCCTTTTAGCTGCACGTAATGGCTTAGCTGGAACAGTGGGATCATGGTCAGCAGAAGCTGGTCCTTGAGTTAGACCTGAGGAGGTAGAACATCACCAAAAAAAGAGGAATTTGAAATGTCTTCATATAGCTTTTGATTAAAGTCTTTGGAAAACTTACCTTAAGCATAAGTTTGTTACCAGGATGACATATTAACAAGTTTGGAAATTTGGTTTGTCCTGGTGGGTTTCTAAATATCAGAAATTCCTATAAACTCTGTCCTTTCAAGTGGGTCACGTAAGTGGGCTTGTTTTTCACATGCGTTGGATGTTTTGAAGACAGAGGGTTGAAAACCGACTCTCTGCATCAAGTAAACGTTATAAGCAGAACATGTAATTTAACTCCAGAGCTTCTGATGCTCTGAAAATGCCTGTGCTCTTTCTGCCCTGTGTTCTTGTTCCAGCGTTGCCTGTAGCTCGCACCCATATATGAGCTTGTCTTATCTGAGCATGTGGTGCTCTCAGTCAGGAGCTATGGGGCTTGCCTGGGGATGCCAGCCAAAGCACAAATGAAGCTGCAGTGGGTCTGAAAATGCTGGTGACACTGAATCAGTGGAGAGTGTTTATAACCCTCTAGTACTTCCCCATAGTTTTTCATCCCTTGCCCAAAAAGACATGAAAGGTTTGTTGATCCTAGCACAGAGAAGCTTGTGAGATGCCTCTAACTTTTCTGATAAAACATACCAGTGAGCTTAGCTGAGTGGCACAGAAAATCGAGGCTGGACTGGCATTGCTGGATTGACCCAGAGCTTGCCCTGGACACTGAAGGTAGCTGTGGCATGGAGGTGTCCTTCACCACTTTGGATGTTTGGCTCTACCTCTTGGAACTGCTTCAGCTTTGGTGGTTGCAGGAACCAAGAACAGCAGGATTCTTCCTTCCATGGTGTTAAAAAGAAAAAGTGAGAGTTACTGGTTAGTGGTTTTGGGCAGCCATCCCTCATGAAACAAATGATGCTCCCTTTAAGAGCTCACTTCTCCCAGCAGTCAGGGCTGTAGCCCACTGGTGCGCAATGGAATTACATCCTGTAATTAGCTTCCACCTAGTTTTACCAAAAATTAGTGACAATGATAGCCATTTTTGAAAACTTTTACAGCAGTGCCCCTGTGTCTGATCATGCATGTACTGGAGTCAGGCATTGCATGTGGATATTAATTGCACCACTGTTAATTCAGCGTGTGCTTGTGCAAAGCTGAGACATCATTGCCCCGCTCAAAAAGTCCAACCATTGAGTTTGAAAGCCAGAGTGCCAAATGGGGGTCTGGGCTTCCTGGCTTCTCAGCAAGTTATTTATGACCTCTGTTTTTCAGGTGCTGTGATGGATCTTTCTCTAAGCAAAGCTCAGCTGGAGGCTGGCCCAAGCAAGTGGCCAGCCCAGCCCTGGTTATCGTTCCCACCGAGGTCTTTGGTCTTTGTATCAGCACAGTGGCTGTGGCAACCGGTCCAGCACCCAAAGCCTTTTGAGGGCTTCCAAGGCTTTTCTGCAAAGCCCACTGCTCAATTAAAATGTTAGGTTGAGGTGAAAATAACATGGCAAAATGCTGGTAAGCAGGTCTGGTCAGTGGACACCGGGAGTGTTTATGTTCTGAGTGATGCTTGGGGTAATTTTGGATGGACGGTAAGCTGATGGCAGGCAGCAAAACTCCTTTGAAGTTGATAGCTGTGAATCAGTTTGGTGTTAGCAGGTTTCTGAAGCTGCTCTTTGATCACTGATCTGATGGCCCTTGCTTTTTTGGGGGGGGGAGCTGCTTCTCCCTTTCATTTCTGGATTTCAGGCCAGTCGAAGCCCCGGAGGAGTCCTGTGCTGGGATCTGAGCCCTGCTGCCCCTGGTCCTGCCCAGGCACGTCACAGGGGAGGTTTGTGCCTCTGGGAATGTCTATTCTAAGGAGACAGGGAGCATGGAGGAGCATCACCTCCACCTGTGGGCAGGGACCTGGAGCCTGGTGAGGGCACGCTTTGAAGGTAGTATTTCCAGTACAGATGTGCCCAGTGGGGTTTTCAGAGCTACCGAGGTACCTCTAATTCCTGACAATTTCAGTGAAGCTGCAAACTTCAGTGCTTCTGCTGGTCCTGCCAGACCTTCACCAGCGTCCCAAGGTATCTTTTGAAATCAGATCCTCGGTGATGCTGCTGCCTGGGCTTGGGCCAAAGCGTGTCCCTAGGACATGTGTGCACCTGTCCCGGAGCTTCCATCTCGATTCCTGTGGAAGCTTCCCTGGGTGGCTCCCTTCCCATCCTCTGTGTTCTGCAGAAAAAGGAAACGACCTTTCATCACCCGTTGCAGTGGAAATCAGCTCATCTGTTCCCAAAAATGAGAGCTAAAGCTTTTCTGGTTAAGGATGGGGTGTGTGTTTATGTGTGAAGGTGCACCGAGACATCTGCCATTTGATAATACATGACACAAATGGCTCATTCATAAAGGAAGGGCTTGGAGGGGACTTTAGGCTACTAATACTTATCAGACAAAGAAAAAATTTCCTTTGCTGCTTGACCACAAGAGGCAATATTTTCAGTAGAAGAATCTTTTTTATATTTTTTTTCCTATTTATTCTTATCATAGTTTGCTTCATCAGTGACTAACTCATCAAATAATTCTGTATTAATTTTTTTTTCCCCATAATCTGGGATGGATATTTTGTCATCTAACTTTCCTCATTTCTTGACCATCCCTGCAGCTTTAGCATGCAGCCTGTCATTCTGCTGCAGCTCCCACAAAGCCGCTGAAAACCAAGGTAACAGCAACATTTTGAGTGAAGGGGATGAAATGTGGAATAGGTTCAGCGTATTTCTTTGTCATTGTTGGAGTCCTATTCAGTCTGGAGCTGAATAGGAGCCTGATTAGCATGTGGAAGCATTTCTAAAGCATTGGTCTGGGAGGGTTGGGTGGTTGGGTTTTGTTGGTGTTTTTTGTTTTTTTTTTTTCCTTAAAGGAGCAGTTTTGTGGCATTTATTTTTCTGACTGAGCTGGCATGTGTCTTTATCAAATGCAAAACCCATGGAAAAGTCAAATAGCATTTTAGAGAAAGCTTGTTTTTTAGAAATCACTGCACGCACGGGCACACAGAAGTTTTCCGGTGCTTAAAACTCTAGGAGCTACTACAGGATCTAGGGATGCAGCGTGTTTAAAACAGCCAGACAAGTGGGATAGAGTTTGGGGTGCATCTGGATTGTGGACATAACATAAAGGTCTTTGATTTTGCCCTCACTGAAGTTATCTGCAAAAATGGGTATCGCTTCACAAGCGCAGGATCAGGTCCGCAGTCTGAAAATCCACCTGCTTAAACGCTCAGCATTTTGCTTTCACAGGGAAAGATGTAACGCTGAGGTCAATTAAAAAGTGAACTGCAAGTGAAAAACAACTTTCACCCCCCTGAAATTGCTTTAAGTCCTGGGCCTGAGCCTGGCTTTGGAGAAGATGATTGATTTTTATTTTATTTATTTCGTGCCCCCTCCTCCCTCTTGGTGTTAGGTCTGCTGGGATTTTCTCTGAGGGGTTAGCTGAAATTATTGCCATAGTGCCATTTTTGGGTGCTAAGCAGAAATAATCCCTGAGAGAATACTGTATCCCCTGCCCTTTGTGGGGTTGTGGGGTGATTGCAAACCAAAAAGGGAGATGGGACACTGCTGCATAGCAGGAGCTGTATGGATGTAGTACCTTTTTCTCCCTGAGCTTGCAGACAGAGTGGGGAGTGCAGGAAAATGCATTTAATTTTTGGATGCAATGAGGTGATGGAAGTGAAGTTACGTGGAAAGCTCATGGTAGTAGTGGGAGTTGAAGCCTCTTGGTGGTGCATGGATGGACCAGACCCTGTGCCTGCATTTCTATGAGGAGCAGTGATGCCTTGTCTAGTTTTCTTTCAATTATTCCAATTTGAGAGAAAGGGGGAAAAAAAGAAGTGCCTCTCCAGCTCACTGGTGTGCCTTAATGCAGGCTATTGAAGGGTGATTAAAGCTATTGTTTAATTAAGGAGAATTTAGCTCCTCTGGTCACAATTCACGATTAAAGGATCGTTTGAAGTAATTCTGAAATATTTTCTTTTTCTTATTATTATTTTTTAAATCTCCTCCTCTCTATTTTAACGTGAAGAAAGTTCCTAGAGCTGTACGTGCCCCAGCACCGAGGGCTTGAACGCTGTTAGAGGACCTCAAACCTGCTGGCGAATCTGGCCGCTGCCAAGGCATCTGAACATTAAAAAGCCCTGCAGAGGGGTGGGAGGGAGTTCAATCTCAGGATACGCTGATTTGGAAAGGGAATCCAAACAAAGAGGCTTTTCAGCAGAGGCTGAGGCTTGGCTTCTCTCAAGGGCAGTTTGGGCTTGGGGAAGCATCCGGGAGGCGGCGAGCGGAGCAGGAGTACATGAGCTGGATGCCGGGCGGTGTAAGGTTTCCCAGCACAGCGCGGTTTTGTGTTACGGGCTGGAGAACTGGCTGCAAGAACTCCTTTTTCTTTCCCTTCTCCTTTTATTTCTGTTGGAAACAAAGGGGAGGTTTAGGCCTTTATATTTTTTTTTCTTTTTTTTAAGTAAAGGAAAAATAGATGTTCCCATCCCCACCTTCACCGTGGGTTTGGTGATGCCTCTCGCTGTTGATGGTGGAGGGGGACTGGTTGGTGTCTCTGACCTGGAGAAACCCTTTGCTGGGTCCCAAGCTGGCTTTGCAGGGGCATTCTATTTTGCTTGGAAAGCACAGCCTGTTCTCAGGCTCACTCTGGCTGGAGCCCAGGGCGCTGGGTGGACAGGCAGCTCCTAAAGAAGGGTGTGACTCTGGTAAGGAGAAGTGAAATGAGGTGGATGCTGGAGCATCTTCTTCACAGCAGGAAGGATGCAAAGTGTGGTGTGCGTCCTCCGGACCCCCTGTTCCCACAGTAGCCCTGCCCCTTGTGGTGGCACCTCTGAGTGCCACCACACTCTTGAGAAGGACCAGGAAGCGCCTAGCAGGGAGGAGGTGCTACCAACCATCCTAACCAACCAGTTGGGGTTTTTTTTTATAGGCACCAGATGGTTTTAATAGACGAAAGCTGAACTTCTTATGACCCTTCCCCACAGACATTG
The DNA here is from genome assembly GCA_013400555.1 of Jacana jacana. Classification (NCBI taxonomy): domain Eukaryota; kingdom Metazoa; phylum Chordata; class Aves; order Charadriiformes; family Jacanidae; genus Jacana; species Jacana jacana. The sequence goes on along the minus strand of VZTM01009664.1, from coordinate 22,626 downwards.
TTTGTTGTTTTGTAATTGTGGCCAGGACAAAACCATGTCCCAGAACAGTGAGTTGTGAGAGCTTGGTGCCTTCTTCTCCCACCCCACCGTGAGCGGCCCCCCCCACACCTCCTCCCTGCTGCCCCCATGCTCCTCTGCCTGCAAATTATCTAGGGGAAGCTGCTGGGCACGAAGGACTTGAGGCTTTCCACCGATCCCCAGTTAAAGAGATTAGCAGGAGTACAAATTGGAAGAAACCGAAACATCTAAAAGCAAAGCGCAAGGAAGCAATAAAATGTCAGGCCATGTTTTCCCTTCTGGTTGATTAAAAATTCTCCTGATAAGCAAGAAAGCTTTCATGGCTGGACAAGACCTGTATTATGTCAAATGCAGTGAAAGGTTTATTAGAAGGATGAAGTGGTGCAAGCGTTGGATTGTGCTTGCAGCTCTTCTGGCGTTGAGTTATTCCTCAGGGCTGAAGGCTTTTTGTGATGGTATGGGAGCGAGAAGTGTGATGAAGGAATTGCCTCTCCTGTGGAGAGAGGAGAATGTGGGTGTCTCTGTGCTGCACAACTGTCATAAAAATTAACGTAGAAACTGGCTGTTGAGAAAAGCTGTACGACAAAGGTAAAGAAAGAAGAGCAAAGCCATCTGATTACTGCCAGGGAGGATCTCTGGGCGTTATACGTATATCCATATTGCACCCAAACCCATGATTTTTGAGTGAATAGTAGTCCTGTGGCTGGTACCTTTAGGAACAGTTTTACATCAAGGCTGACTATCCTGTAAATTCCATTTTGCTGCCGCTGTTTAGAGTCTCATTTCTGCCCAGGAGCATCAAACCTCTGGTAAATCTGAAATCACGCCCTTCTCTTGCCACTTGTTTCATGGTAGCTCTGGAGACACCATTAGCTACCTGAGGTGGTGCAGAATCTGGGGAGAAGTTCATCGGGCTCACCTTAGCTTTTGGAAAGTATAAAGTCAAGCAGAAGAGGGAAATAAGAGCTGGGTCTCCTGCTCTCCATGGGAAAGCCAACAGTGGTGGCAAACCAGTATGCTTGGAGATCTCTTCCAAGTCAGTGCCAAGATGTTCCACTGGGCCCATGGTTTCCCCTTAGCTTGAGAAATCTGTTTGGAGATCAAACACAAGACAAGAATGAAAAAGCAGGAAAACAAAAGATTTGCTTCCGCGCTGTTCTGTTTGACTTCCCAAGGTTGTAATTGCCAAGAGCTGCTTTGAGAGCCAGCTGGCTGCAAAGGGATGCAGATAGCAAGTAAGAGAAGGGCTTTATTTATTTTTATTGGTTGTTTTTTTTCTTTCTGGTCTGAGGATCCAATAAGTACTATACTTTCCTGCAGAAGATGCAGCTTTGTATGCATTTTCCCCATACAAAAGTGAATTATCATTTTTATATACCTGCTTCTTCAGCTTTTCCAGCTGCTGTTAAAGCTTGTGCAATTACTCTTTTATTGCTTATAGAAGTGAGAGGGTGCAAGCAGCAGGAAAGGTGAGTGTGGAGTGTAAATTGTATTGCAATTTTGGAGTTTTTGCTCCTTGGAGCAGAAAAATATGCTTTATACAATGGGAAAATACAGTAGATGCTTCAACTTGTAAACCTTTGGCTCATGCACTGAGGGATACACTAGTCCCTGCAGATGCTGATGCACAGTGACAGCAGGATCAGGCCCACCAGTGCGTGGCCTGGGAACAGGCTGGACAATCCCAAGTTTGCTGCCAAAGCTTCACTTGTACAATAATTTGGAAAAAGAAGTCTAGCTTAAAAAAATAACAATAATAATAATAAAGCATGGGATATTTGGCATGCTGGTTGTATAAATCTCGACATTAGCTACCTATGAACCATCCAGCAGCATGTTAATTGGTGCCCCTTGGTAGATGAGGATTTGGCATCGGGTCTGCATGTAATTACAAGCCACACACAGAAGGACACAGGCAGCTAATGAACTCCTGCCAAACTCCAGCTCCGCTTCTGCGGCTTTTGAAGTTCGCTGGTCTTTCAGTGTTTTGTATAGTAAGCACTGAAAGGCATCAAATCACTCCTTTGACAGCGTTTAGAAAGGGTTGGTTTGTTGAATAACTGAGTCCCTCCAAACTCCCATCGGAGAACTAGAGCATCTATAGGCGCCTTTCTCAGCAGAGCAGTAAATAGGCTGGAAATAGAGGACACCCCCGACGAGCTGCTGAGCTCCTGCCTTGCTGATGGGAGCCAGCGGCCTCCGGTTGCCATGATGGGCTGCAAGAAAAGAAAGTATTTCCATTTAAAAATCCTTCAAAACAGCCCCACTTGCTGGTACAGGCTTTTTCCCAAGCCTCAAAAGCGTTTCAAACAGAAGCTGTGCAAAGTGGGTTTGCAGCGTGTCACGGGGGTCCGTGGTTGCATTGGTGTGATGAGGGAGATGGGTAAAAGGGTATTTTGGAAGGTTTCTGCCCCGTTGGGTTTTCATGATGCTGGATTTGGAAGGTTGTGGTGCTTTTCCGTAGATGCTTTGTTGCTGGGATGGGATTTGAGCCTTGAACCCTTCTTTTCATGTGGGAGGTGACAATGAGAACTGTTGTTGAGATGAAAAACAATTTCCATGAAAACCTGTGGTTTTCAGGCAAACATACCAGGCTGGTTTCATGGCAGTACCATGGTGAAGAGGAATAATGCAACTTGGCATGAAGCCCTTCCAAAAAAAAAAAAAAGGAGGTGAGGAGGAAACAGAAGAGCCTTTGTCAAATTTAACTGCAATAAAGAAAAAGGGAGTGCTATTCCCTTGGGCTTTTTTAACCTTTTTTCCCCAATTTATTCACACGTTCCTTGACAGCAGGGCACAGCATTGTTACGGGGGGGCTGGAAAGGGAAATTGGGAGTTATCCATTTTTTTTTTTGCTTTTAAAGAACACGGTACACGTTGTGTCCCTTGAGCTGGTGTGAATAGCAGTTTGGCTGTTGCCTGTGCCATTTGGACCTGGTCCGATTTATACTGTCCCTTAAGGAAACAGGGCTATGAAATGTCACCTGGCTGCAAAACGCAGCCATGGTGGGGAAGGTTGGGCTGTGCATGGGAAAGGGGCTGTTGTGACACTGGGTTTGACAGGAGAGATGTGCCCAAGGTGGCTGGCCCCTGTGCCAGTGGTGGCCCTGTGCTTGCAGAAGAAGGTGGGGAAGTCTTAGGTGTTCCCGTGACACTGCTGTGTCACCTGAATTTGTAGGAGATGCAGTTTCTTGGGAGGGGATAAAAAGCTGCCACATGTCTGAGATGGTGTGCAGTTTGGAACCATGCTGTCCCAAAAAAGCTCCTTTTAGCTTTTGGGGACCCAAATAATCCATAGGGTCTCATCCAGGCACAGATGGCTCAGGGTAGGTAACTCCTTGTGAGCAGCACAAGGTGGGCACTGCTGTCACTGCTGATGATGGATAGCCACCAAAATATCCCATTCAGCTGCTTTCCACCAAAGTAATTCAAATTTCTGCAGGCAACACAGTGGCAGCATGGCTAAGACAACATCCATTGTGTCTCTGCCTTCCCCTGGAAAGTGTCCCCTCCCTTAAAAACAAAGATATTTTATGGAGGTACATGATTTTTATCTATTTACTTTTAATATTACCTGGCTACCAGGTTACATCTCAGCTATATCATGTTTTGTTATATATTAGGGTGCCACTCTATACAGTATCTGCAGTCAAAGTACAGAGGAGAGAGAAAAGGGGCAATATAACCACTGGGGGTTTTTTGGTTTTGGTTGGGGTTTCTTTTAACCCCATCACTGAATAGGCAAAGCCTTGCTGAGTTCTGCTCAAGGGACCACTGAGATCAAACCCCTGCTGCTTTGAAGGGCCTTTGGATCATTTCCACCCATGCTCAGGTTTTTTTGCCTTTCAGCACCGTGTACCGTGCATTATATCCTGGAAACTCTACCGAATCTCGACTACTGAGGGGGAAAAGTTTCATTTCCAGTTAATCAAGGGAGTTGTGTAATACCATTTTCTCCTGGGGAACTTCCAGAAAAAAGAAAAGGTTTGGGGGGAGGAGGGGGAAGGGGGGTATTATATAAAGCGAGTATATTAAGAGGAAATAAATTATGAATTAAAAGTGATTAGTGAACTTTTAAGGAAGAGGTCAGAAGTGCCTTTTGGACTACAAACTTTTTAAGCTTTCAGTGCTTGTATTCGGTTACAGAGTTATAACCCAGTCTTATTTGTGCAGGTGGCTGCTGCTTCAAATCCGAAGAAGGATTTTGCATTTACAATAGGTACATTGACAGAACTGGGTCACAAAGCTAGTCGCGGCAGGCTTCAATGCTGTGGACGCAGGCTTTACCTCCTTCTGCACAGGGGCAGTTGCTCCCAAAAACGTGCTTAGTTATGGCTGCAGTGCATGGCCAAGATGCTCCAGGAAGGGGGAAAGGAAGTTTAGGAAGTTCAGCGGATGAATATATTATTTTTTTAAGGGACTTGATGTTGACCAGCTGAACTCGCTTTATTTTTATTTCAAAAGCTGTGTGCTTTTATTGATTTAAAAATCATAGAATCATTGAGTGGCTTGGGTTAGAAGGGACCTTTAAAGATCATGGAGTTCCAACTCCCCTGCCACGGGCAGGGACAACTTCCACCATACCAGGTTGCTCAAAGCCCCATCCAGCCTGGCCTTGAACACCTCCAGAGGTGGGGTGTCCACAGCTTCATTGGGCAATCCATTCCAGTGTCTCACCACCCTCACAGTAAAAGACTTCTTCCTGATATCTAATCTAAATCTCCCCTCTTTCAGTTTGAAGTCATTAGCCCTTGTCCTATCTCTACATGCCCTGTAAAAAATCCCTCTCCAGCTTTCTTGTAGGCTCTATTTTCAGATACTGGAAGGGGCTATAAGGTCTCCCTGGAGCCTTCTCTTCTCCAAGCTGAAACAACCCCAAATCTCTCAGCCTGTCCTCACAGCAGAGATGGTCTAGCCCTCTGATGGCCGTCTTTGTGGCCTCTACTGAATCTTCTCCACCAGGTCTGTGGCCTTATGTTGGGGACCCAGAGCTAGACACAGTACCCCAGGTAGGGCCTCACCAGAGAGTTTTTTGTTGACTGCATTGCATTGGCTGAAGTCTTGTATTTCCACTTGATCTTGTTAGGGTCCTGTGCAAAGAGAAGAGGCCAGGGCTTATACATGGAAGACATGGAAGAAGGGGAACAGCAACTCTGCTCACCCTTACATAAATTTGAAAAGAAGCTCCTGGATTTCTCCTGTAGAAATGGGCTGTTGAGCCCCTTTCCTACAGTCCAAGCATTGCCAGAGCTGGGCAGTGGTCTGAGCCCTTCCTTGAAGGTAGAGCCTGGAGGAGGCGTGGTGAGACAGGACTTGTTCCATTCCAAACCCTGCTGATCAGCAGAGTAAGCCATGTTCGCTTCATTTGTAATTGAAAACATAATAGTTGCCACAGTGTATTTTTCACATGAACCATTTGCCCTCAGTATTAGAATTCACAGGCATGTTTTAATTTTTTTTTTTTTTTTTGCCATGTGTTCAAGCTGGCTCATCCTCTGTCAGTCTTCCAGTACCTCTGAAAACTTAAAAAGCACTTTTGGATGTATAGAGATGCCCCAAAAGATGCTGACGCATTGAGGTGTTTGTGGTGTGTTGCATTTTATTCCTTGCTCTAGAAAATGTGAAGTTGTGGCTTTGTTTCCCTTGTGTTTGACTGGAGCTGGCTCTGGGTTCCCATTGTTAATGTCTTGTATATTGGCCCTCTCCAGCTTTTTTTCTGGTTGGCCAGTCTGGTTTAAATCCCACAAATTACCCCACAAATGCGGGATTTTATATGCATCTAGGTATAGTAGCTTGGATAAGACCTTTGGTTCTTATTAATGCATTTTTTTTAGGTATTAAAAATATATATGCACTTTAATATTAAGCTCTTTTAATATACCAGCTCATGCCAAACTTCCAGGAGGAACAACTTAACAGGCGTCTTGAAATTCCCTTCTCCTCTTTCTTCCTTTGTATGTGGTGTTTACCTCTGGAAACAGGTAACAGTTAACCTCTAGAAGAGCAGTATTTCTCCCAGCAAAACCAGTGGCAGCATTCCCATTCATCTGGAGCTCTTGGAGTGTGGGGCTGGCATGCCGTGCTCCAGCTGAATTATCTATGACCAGCAGCTTTTTATAATCTTCTCCCAGGTTGGCTGGGTCATGAAACATACACGAGGTTGCACAGGGCTGTATTTACTGCCCTGCCAAGAATGGGTATGTCTCTGGATGGTGGGCTTGGGCTGCAAGTGGAGATACTTGTCATTCCTGCTACCTTTTGAGAGGGTCCTTTTAGAGGAACTTCTCAAATACCGCTGCAACTTGGGGTCACCAATGTTACAGAGTTGTCCATATAGAAAAATGGTGGCTTTCTTCTTGTTTGCTATTGTCCTAGCAGGCATGAGAAGGCATTTTGCCCAGTGTTCTTGAATAACCAGTTCTTACAAAAACAAACCAACCAACCAACCAACCAAAAAAAAACCCCAAAAGTAAGAACCCAGAAAACATCACCATCTATGTCAAAATGAACCTCTGTCTGCTCGCTAGGAGGTCTCCAGGACTCTAAAGCAGCTGGTGGACTTAAAAGTGGTGAGTTTTATGTTGAAGTTTGTATAACTTGGTGGAAATATAGCTGTTAGTAATAAAATGGACTGAAATGGCAGCCTTTTTATCGGAAGGACACCAGACAAATTGACAGGAGGTAGGCACGAAGGTTAGTGTGAGTTATATGGAAGAACCTACAGCCAGTAGAAAATGAACTTATGTCTTGGATGTTGTGGAAACGAACCCATTTTTAGTCTTAGAACTTTCCAACCCAGGTTAAATCGGAGAAATGCAATATATGCTTATCCTTGTTTGTAGGTTCTTTAGGATTGTAAAGCAGGTACCTGTTCTACAGTAAAGTCTGGGGTTTGTTTGTATGTTTGTATCCTTATGCCTCTGTGTAGCTGAGAGTGTAGAGGAACTGTAATAGAGTTGAATGGGGATGTGTTTTGAAAACACAGATATTAGCTGTGTTTGCAAAATACAGGCAGATGCACGGAGTAATCTTCTGGACTGCTGCAACCAAGGTGAAGAGCAATTAAGACTGAGCAAGTAATAAAATACAGAGTTTCAGGTACTGTATTTCTGACCTTAGCCTAGTTGTCTCTTGCAACTGTATGGACATCAAGTATCCAGATTCAGTCAAAAGCCATTGGAAGGAGGTGCATCATTGGTGCTTTCAAGACCCTTGAAAATCCAAACAAAATGAGTTTGGCTATCTCTGGGCTGTGGATTCCCTGAGAATCCTTTTTGGCTGACCAAGTTCCTACCCTGCTTCCCCCCACCTATTTTGTTGGTGCTGGTGCAGATTCAGGCCCTGTTGTGATTGTCAGCATATGCTTCATATAAGGGAAATATGGAATTACTTCTATTTTTCATGGTTTTAAATTTTATCTCTCTGTGTACATATATATATATATACACACACACATATTTAATGTCAATTAGGTTCAAGAGTTGTTCACTCTTGCAGCAGCCGCCAAGGCTGATCTGCAATGCTGTGTTTCTTCTCTAAAAGTTGCGAAGCCCAGTTTTAAAGCCCCACTAAAAGCCTACTGTAGGCTCATCTAGTTTTTGTGCATTTTAAAATGTGTATAAATGTTGTAAACCAAATAAGGTTTATATGTACCCAAGATCAGCTGCTAAGTACTTCAAATAGAAAGCCAGCCACTTTTAGGTACCCAAATATTTACAGTGTGTCTTGAATCAGCGGTTAGATGCCCTGCTCAGCCCTGCCAAATTATTTTATGATCTTTTTCACTTATTTAGATAGATGTCTAATCTACCGAAACCTTTAAAACACACCCAGGGCTTGGACATTGGCAGCCAAACACACCGCAGTGTGCTTGTTAGAAATTACCATTGCTTTGTTGAGATAGCCAGCAACATCCCACTGACCTGCAGGGTTGAAAGAAGAAAGATTTAGTGGAAAAAGAAACCCCAACCTCCATCAAAACCAAACATTAAGGGAAAAAGAAAAAAAGACTGAAATGGTGTTTAATTTAGTGCAAAGGTGAAGGTTGGGCTGGGAAGATGAGAGATGTATATATGGGTGGGTCACTGCAGAAACACCTCTTCCCCTACTTCTCCCTCTGCAGCTTTTCCAATGGGTGGCCAACGAAAGCTTATCCCCTATTTAATTTTTTTTTCCTCTCCCCCCCCATTAAATCTGTGCAAGCTTTAACTTTTCAAAGACTCGGAGATTCAAAGTGCTCTACCCAACACAGAGCCCTTTTTTATTCTGCCTTTGATTTTTATGCACATTTCAAGCTGGTCAGAGAGTACATGAGGGTTTTGCAAGGGTTTTTGTTTAGGCTTGGTGGTAGGGTTTTAGTTTTCATGCTGCCAGCTTTCCCAGGATTACTGCCTATTAATTGCCTCTTAATAAAGGTGCTAACCAAGGAAAGGAATACTTTTACCTTGGTGCTAGATTTCTAAACTTGATTGGCTTTATTAAATGGAAAGACAAATAAATTTAAACCCTGCACTGAGATATCTTAGCCTAGGACACCAGCAGTTAGAGGTCACTGAGTCACTTGGACTTCCTCCTGATAAAAGCAACATCATTTTTCAGTGTCCAGCCCCACGGTGTCCTGCTGTGCCTCACACAATTCGTTAGTGTCCACACCTGCTCCATGCCCCTCGGAGCGGGGCTGAGCCTGTTTGGATGGGGCAGGATCAGTCCCCAAGAGCTTTCTGTTATGCTCATGGTTTGGAGCCCTGTTTGATCTCCTACAGCATAGTGCAGATAAAAGCATGTGGTTGGGATTTCCTTGTTCTGTTATTAAAGCAAAAAATCCCCTTTATATAAGGAAGAAAACAACCAACCCCACCACCTTTCCTTCACCTTGTGGAAGATGTTACAGTTCATAAGATGATCTTGGCTCCATTTACCTTTTTTGCATTGGAATAAGCAAATCCATTTGTTTTGTGCTTTAGTTTCCTCTGTGAGCTGGGAATAATAGCATTTCTCTGGTTGCACAGTCCTATATGGATGTGCCAGGGTTGCCTCTGTGCCTTAGGGTATGGTCCAAAGGCTGTTGTATAACTTCTCAGCATGGAGATACCAGCATTAAGGAGGATGTGAAGTAATGTTCTATGATGTTATTTAAGATTTTGCGGTAGGTCTATGCCTTGTGGAGACAGGGCATAGTTACAGACAGAATGGCCAGATATGACCATTTTTGGAGAAGAGTGACCATCTCCTAACTGGTGTAATTTTTTTGCCAATTTGCCAAATTTTTTTGTGTATGTCTACTGCTGGCTTCCATGCAAGTCACAAGTCATTGCTGTTTTCTGAAATATACTTCTTGTATTCTCAATGGATTTATACCATGAGTAGGGATGGGAAGTGGTGGAGGTCAAAAACTTAGCACCCTTATGGAGTTCAGTGGTTGAATTTGTAGATAGAAATCGCTGCAGCCAGGGATGTACAATCTGAATTTCCTATTAAAATGCTGAATTGGAGAGGTCGACTGGGGCAGCAGAGGTGATGAGACCATCTTCATGGTAGAGCCCTACTCTGCTTGCCTTTCACTTCCAAGGGTATGTGGGCTGTAGCTCCATTTCTGGATACCTTTGCTTCTGGCAGATCTCCTTATGTGAAAAATGTCTCTGTGGTGTTTTGCTGAGGGACCCCAGAGGTATCTCCCTCCACATTTAATTTTCTCTCGTCTTCCAGACTTCCCTCTGTAGTGTTTTTCTGCAAAACCCATTCTCTGGCTGCCTTTTGGCACTGCTGCAGGCTTCTCTGTGCTGGAGCTCCCTTGCCAAAAAAATTGAGGGTGGTGACCTAGTCACTTAGACAACTCCAACAAATAACCTTGTGGAAGAAGAACCATCTTGAGCACGATTTACCATGGGCTGGGGTATTCTCTTCTTTGGGTAATTATGGCTGAAAGAGCAGCCTGTCACCCAGCCCTCAAAATCAAAGGCATGTTATGTCTTCTAAGTAATATCCGTTCAGCTATGGAGAGTATGTTTATGTTTCTCATGTTATTAAAAAAAAAAAAGGGAGGGGTGGGGGGCGGTGGGAGAGGAGGAAAAAAAGGGAATCTGAGGTTACTGTTTTGCTGGAAAAATGTCAAGACTTGATTGGCAATATCCCGCTAAACCACAAGTTTGTAGGAGAGAAAACAAAACCATTGGATTTTCTAAACTCTGCCTATGTGCACTTTAAGAAAACGTATACCATGTAGGTCAGTTCTGCTCTTATTATAGCTGTGGCAAGCCTATGTATAATTGAAATGTGGAAATACTACCCCATGCTGTTCAATGAATGAAGGGAAAACAAATCTTTATTATTCCTGGGTTCACATAATATATAGGAACACTATTGTCTGTCTTTTCTCTTCTTTCTCTTTCTTTTTTTCAATTTTTTTTTTTTTTTCTTAAAGCCAGTTTTAGCTTTCAGATGTATTTTATTGTCTGTGGGAACATGTGTTTTACAGACCTGTCATGTGAAAGCTATTAACAAGAGGAACTGGGAGAAATAACAATAAGCCACGTAACCGTGGCATGTCTTACTCCCTCAGTTCAACTGTTACGCCGCTGCTTCAAGTGCATGTGAAATCGGATCGTGCCAAGCGGCATGAGCTCTTCTCCTGCAATTTTTCATTGGGAAACTTTAAGGACTTCTTTTTTTTCTTTTATTTCTTTAAGTGGCCTATTAATACCTGGTTGCTGGCATCAGAGGCACGTTTCAGGGCCAAGCTGGCTAGGCATCAAAATGGTTAAATAGTGGAATGAAGATCAACTGGATTCACACAAGATTGTCTGATTTTTATTTACCAAACCTGAGCTGGGCAGGCAGTTCTGAAACCTTTCCTCACTGGTTCACATGTGCAGTGGAAACTGTCCTGCCTTGCCAAGCACAGTGGGGCCCAGTGCTTGAAATGAGCCTGTTTCCAGAATATTTTGGAGAGGATCTCAAAGGGGTCCTGAGCGGTGGCCCTGACCACTCTTGGGTACCTGAGAGGCTTCAGGTATGTGTGTGGTTGTCCATGCTCACAGAGGATGGAGATTTTTCTATTTCTTAAGACTAACAAAACCCCCTAATAATCCTGGATTAGGCAAACCTATTAACATACAGGAAATGGAGCCAAAATGGATTGCGCAAAGCGAAAGAGAGAAAGTTGTTCACGTGGAGATGGGGAACATTATTTTGATGACACTTTTTAACTCCCTGGATGGTACCTCTGCTAATTGCATCTAGCAGATTAGGATCACTAAAAACGTCCTGTGGACAAATTTTGGTAAAACCCAGCAGCATTTAATTTTATTTTTTTTTTTAAATTGTATTTTATTTTTTAATTTTAGAGGGAAAACCCCTCTGATGTCTTAGTCTTCCTGCTGTGTAAACAAACCCACAGATACTTAAGCAAGTTAGTGGTCGACAAATATTCCTTTGTGCTTTCTGTAGGATCTGGGTGTGAGATCTATTGTCTTGGCCCAAGGACAACTTAAACTGCTGTGCCTTTGTTTATTTTTTACCTGGGGTTTCGTTCTCTGTTCTCCAAGTGGGAGGAGGGTTTCCTGTACCTCGTGGTTTGTGATTTTACTCTGAATGTGGGTTTCAGGGAACTGGGGGTTTATTTTGGTGGGGATGTACTGTTCTTATCCCTGATGAGCTAGATAGCAAGGATGGATGGAGAAACTGAGGCAAAGAGGGGAAGGAAGGTGCCTTGCCCAAAGGAATGTCATGGCTGGGGGATATCCCTGGGCTCTCCTTATAGATTTGAGGCAATCTGTATTTCTCTGAAATACTTTGAAGAATATGGAGCTATACATAGGCAGTGATTTCAAGGTGTCCCTCTCTGTAGTATGTATCTTAACCCATCACCCCATGTTTTTGAGCGTGTCTGCTCCATGCCTGGTGCAGAGGTCCACACTGAGCTGTGCAGATGCAGATCTCCTGCACATAAAGTTCACAAACAGTGTTTAAAATCAGATTTGACATGACTTTATTGCGATTGAAGGTGAACAGGCTCTGATGGGAGTTCAGCAGCTCTTGTGGATGGGCTGGTTGGGTGCTTGCTCATATTCCCCTTGCATGGATGGGTCAAAGATGGGTGTCCTGCAGTTTCTCAAAGCATGTTGTCTTATGGCATTAGTAGGTACAAACATACATATACATTCTAAATACAGAGAGGTGGGAGCCGAGGAAGGCTTCAGAGGCATAAAAGTAGTGTGGGGATAGAGAGGAGCTGGGCTGACCAGGTAGGAGAAGCCATGTGGATACTCGATCCTCTAGTGTTTGTTTGCACAGCTCTGGGCTGCCCAGCTGCAGGGCGCTCGACAGAGCATCGGGCCCTCCCTGGAGGAAAGTGCCAGGTTCGTTTTCATGGCTTTGTGCAGAGGGATTGCTTTAGGGGTCCGTTCCTGTAAGTTAATATTTGCAATGCGCAAGGCTTAACTGAAACCAGGCAGTGCAGACATCTGATAACCATAACAGAGGAGATGCTTTATCCCTGCAAGAGTGACTTGGAAAAACAAATCCCAATGCTATTCCCTTTCAAAAGATAGGGATATGAATAGAAAAGCATTCAGGAGCCGTTCTGTGAGGTTTGCAAGGGGTTTTCTAGTTGGGTCTCTCTTTTATTTTTTTTAATTGGTTGTTTTTATTTGCCTGTGTTGCTGATGGATCTGGTTATTGTCTCCCCTTCTTTCTAGCCGGGTTGCCCTTCCTCATCATTGAAACAAGCACAATCCAGCCCTACCAGCGGGGCTTCTACTGCGATGATGACAGCATCAGGTACCCGCTGAAGACGATGGAGACGATCAATGACGCAGTGCTGTGTGCTGCAGGCATCCTCATTGCCATCCTCGCTGTAAGTCCCACCTGCAAAACCTCTTCTCCTGTCCCTTGGGCATCCCCAAGGGCTTTTTGTCACCTCTTTATCCAATGGCACCTACGTCCCATTGGTGTTGGGGGTTTAACACAGTCTTGCTGATGTGCACCGTGGTAGATAGCATGGACACATCTCCTCCGTGATTATCGGACTTCTGCATGAGCAGGGAGCAGTAAATAATTGCAAATGAAAGCTTGTAATGGGAGGAATGAGATTACTCTAGAAGCCCTTAAACAGGCCCAAAGATGTTTGGGCAAGTTTGTGAGCTCCACAAGAGTTTTTTCACCCTCCAGTGTTAGTTCAGAGTAGAAGCAAAAAGACTTGGAGTGTCAATAAGGACTTGGCATGGTTTGTTCCTATTCAAATAACTCTTGGCATTTGCCTATTTTATAAGGCTTTTAAAAAAAAAAAAATCTTTTCAGCTTACCACTGCCTGGAAAAGTTTCACAGGTTGGTCTTAGATTTTTAAGAGATTGTATATTACAGCCATCTTAAAGACAATTAAAACCTTCCTTGGGGAGATTATTCCTAGAGTTCTCACTGTAAAAAGTAGCTAATGCACCACCTTCTCAATGCTCCCTTGCTTCTCTTTTCCTGCCAGCTTTCCTAGAGCTATGCTAGGAAATGATTGCACTGTGAGAGCTTTCTATGTCAGCCAAAAGGCTGAATCCAGCCCATTGAGCTGAGCCTCCTTATGCCAGCACGTACCTGGTGCTGGGACAGGAGTCAAGAGCTTCTCCTGGTTTTTGGTTACACGCTTCCAGCTGAAGATTAAATTCCCCTATGAAAAGTACCTATGTTTTCCTTCTCACCTGCTGCCAGCACAGCTCGGGTGCTTTCCCAGAGGTGCTGCCTTCCTCTTGGTCCTTCACCTTGGGAGGGATGGAGAGGGAGGTCAGGAGCACTTGTTCCCCCTGTTGATTTTCATCTTTCCTTGTGAGAGTAAGGTCATGGGCAATAGGTATTTTAGCATGGCACGGTGCCTGCTTTGGTAATACCCCATCCTCAGCCTTTCTCCTTCCTGCAGGAAATATCTCCATCATTTCCTGATCTCTCCATCCATTCCAAGTAGGTCCCCAAAGCTTCCTTGTTCCTGTGCCCCTTCTCTCCTCAGAACAAGCGCAAAAGGTGGTAGACCCCCAAATTCTATAAGCACGGCAGAATTTTACCCTGCAGGTGAATAACCCCTGAGTGTGGAAAAGCCATAAAAATGAAATGAAAAAGCCTCTCATTTTCACATTACTGCCAGAGCTATCGGCACGCCGGCTCCATGCGGAGTGAGCTTCTGATCAGTAATGAGGCAGTGACAAATACAGGAGTTGGAACAGAAACTGGAAACATAATCAGCTGCCTATGTGATCCATCAGCTTTCTACCATGAAATGGCAGGTCAATTAAAAAAGAAAGAAAATCCCCCCAAGAATTAGATGTTTCTGCCCTGGTTTCACTGTGCCCACAACAAATGTAACTTAATAAGGTAAATTCTAAAGCTCAGTTATTTGCTGTTGAGTGAAACAAATGGCTAACGAGGAATTGAAGCAACAGATTTCTTTGCTATGGCAGCATGCATGGAAAATTCAAGTCAGCCTGATCTCTTTTTTTTCAAATGTAACCCAGATACCAGAATTACTGTAGCATAATAGGAATTCCTTCCAAATCCACAAGGCACTGACTCCGCTCCTTTTGCTCGCAAGGTTTGCCTTCAGAAGGCAGGAGAGTGATTATGAGGACTTTCAGGGAGCTGGTGTTTTGGATGGCACAGCCAAGATTTCATGCCCTTGCTTTATGTAGTGTCACGGGCAATCTAACCCAGGGTTAAAGGTCCAGGTCATGTTTTAAATGGCTTGAGGACACCCAGAGTGCTCGTTAAATAAGTGGCAGAGGCAAAGACCTTTGCTTCAATCAGGATGTGTGAGGATATGCATTTGGCTTTAATACCTATAAATTTACTGGCTTTAGGCAAATTTCCATGCAGATGACCCTGGAGAGACTCATGCCCCTGGGCTGTGTGGTCTCACATCTCTCCTGACTGCTCTTTCTGCTTGAAGATAGTTAGGTTGATCGCCATGGGCACCGAAGTATGTTGATGGTCCCTGGGATGGCCAGAGGAAGGCGGCACTTTCCTCTTGCTTGGTCTCATATGGATACTGCTGCTGTGGTGTCCCATGTCTCCGCAAACAGCCTATGAAAAATTCCTAAGCAAATGAATTTCCTAGATGATCTGAGTTACATGGCTGGATTAGCTGGTTGTTTTACAGTTGAAGGTGATAGGCTTCAATGTGATTAGACACAGAACGTTACAGCAGAGGCGTAGGCTCTAAAAGTCATTACAGGCTAATGGGATTGCTGGTGATACCTTATGGTAATGGTAAAATGGGCATGACAACTAAATGTCTGCAGAAGTTGCTCACAGGCAGAAAAGTTTTATATTGGCTTCTCTCTAGTGACCATCTTTCCTAAATATGTGTGACATAGCTGTGCTCATCACATAGGTATGGTGTGTATTCCACATGGATGGCTCACCAGAAGTGCAAGGCATAAGAAGAACTTAATATCTTTAAGAATTGCTGGTGTTTTGTTTTGGGGTTGTTTTTCTTTTTTTTTTTTTTTCTTTTTTTCTTTTTCCTCAGGATGTCCTTTCAGTCCATGCACATCTGTGCTGCATTAGTTGTTCACCGTCCTACTTTATCTGGGACAGCACTGCCAAGAAAACAAGTTTACCCCATTTTTAGCTTCTCATTAAGGTTGAGCCATGGCTTTAACTAAGCAGGGAGGGTTCATGGCTGCCCAGCAGCGTGTTAGCAAGGGAATGGAGTCTCCAATTTACAATCTGCTACATCTGTGCAATTACCCAGACCACCAACGGTGAGAGAAAAATATTAATCCTCAGACTTTTGTTGGTCCCTGTTTAAAATGGTCACGTGCTTTTCCCAGGCCAAGAGCCTCGGGTTTACGTGGATTTGTTTGTGAGTTTGGAGAGAGGACACATCCACCAGTATCAGATGTCATCCTTAATTCAGCCTGTCTCCCCTCTGCAAAAGCTATGAGTTTTGAGCCTTGTGGCTCCTCTTCTTACAAATCCAGGCTTTCAGAGGCTGCTGTGCCCTCGTGCAGGAGCATCCCTGTCTGTTGGAGACAATCTGGAGTTGCCTCCTGCCAGAGGAGCAGGAGATGCTCCAACCTCCCTCAGTGGTTCTTATGCCAGTAGATTTCCTGGCTGCCAGATTGTGCTGGAAGGTGGTCCAAAATGGAGATAAACCATGGTCTTTGGAGCCTGAGAGGATTAAAATGATGCTGGAGCCAGTTAGCTGCAACTCCCCAGACAGCTCTTGGTCGTGACTAGACTTCCAAGAGTAAATCTCAACGGTGACATGTAAACCCTGGAGCAGCCACCCAAAGTATTTCTGTGCATGGTAGCACAGCACTTGGCCTTTATGTTTTTATTATTATTATAGTTGTATCTCCCTTTGATTGAAGCCTGCTTAACTGCAATTTCAGCTGCCTTAGGTCAACCTTTGTTTTTTCAAGCCTCGGTACGAGTGAGTTCAAACAATGATACAGCTTCATCGCCTCTTAGTCTAATTGCCATACTTTTCCAGTTTATTAGTTTCCAAAGGTGGTGCCAAGCTTTTAAAAAAAAAAAAAAAAAAAAAAAAATAGAAGGTAGGCAGGGGAGCCTTGTCTCCTGCATGCCGCTGGCAGGCTGCCACACCGGGAGGAATATTGCTGGCTGCTCCAGAAAGGGATTAACATGAAGGCATTTTTCCTGACAGTTAATTTTACATATCACAGTCCTTGTGACTGGAGAGGGGCAGGGATGAGGGGGCGGCTGAAAAAACAAAACAAAACAAAAAAAAACCCCAACAAAACCTGCCTCGATTTATTACTCAGGTATAAAAACATTTAAAGTAATGAATAAAATCCTAAAGCTGTAAATCTGAAGCTCAAAACCTAGGTGCATAACGTGGCGGAGAACAATTTAAGCCTTTGCCTCTTTGGGAGAGGTGAGACGTTTGGACTTCATTTCACAGCCTGATTTTCATTAACCTGCTTTTTTAAGAGTTGGGATTATGAGAAGCCGGGTTCTCTGCTCCCTGAAGGTGATTTATGTTGATATCATCAAAACCCAGCAACCCCCATGACAAGAAACATATAATATGCTGCCATGCAATGGCAAGAACCCTTGAAATGCCTGGAAATAGCTGGTGTTTGTGGAGGATTTGAGCTGCTTGAATGGGGTATGATAGTGCCAAGTTTGGGGCTTTCTGTGTTCATGTTGGGTTTTTTTTAGAGGAAGATAAGTTTGTTTTTCTCCAAAATCAGTTTGATAAGAGGGTAGTGGGTCAGGCCTCTCCTTCCCAAACATGTACTGATTCTTTATCTGTTTTA
Source organism: Jacana jacana (assembly GCA_013400555.1). Classification (NCBI taxonomy): domain Eukaryota; kingdom Metazoa; phylum Chordata; class Aves; order Charadriiformes; family Jacanidae; genus Jacana; species Jacana jacana. Next base: position 5,346 of record VZTM01009664.1, on the reverse strand, counting down.
TGTTGAATATTTTTTTTTCCACTATGCTGGTGTAGAACTGGGGGAGTATTTAATTTCTATAAAGATATGCCAACACGCTGAACCAAAATCTAGCCCTTTTTTTTCTTTCTTTCTTCTTGTTAATGGAATTTTTCCATAAACAATATTTTGAGCACTCTTGCTGAGAGGGGAAGAGGAGAATGGAGAGACACTAGGCTGTGGGCTCTCCTTCCACGCTGTAGGAGCAGATCCCTGGTTTGAGAAGCTCGAAACACGAAGAGTTGTCTCAACTCTGTGTTTGCCACCCCCTTGCACAGCATCGTTCCTACTCTCTGACCTCTCTGTTGTGTTTCCCCTCCCCAGATCATAACGGGAGAGCTCTACCGCATCCACTACCTGAAGGAGAAGTCCCACTCTTTTATCCAGAACCCCTACGTGGCTGCTCTCTACAAGCAGGTGGGCTGCTTCGTTTTCGGCTGCGCCATCAGCCAGTCCTTCACAGACATTGCCAAAGTGTCCGTCGGGCGCTTGCGGCCGCATTTCCTGGAAGTTTGCGATTTGGATTTCTCCACCATCAACTGCGCTAAGGGAGTTTACATCCAAAACTACACCTGCCGGGGGAGTGACAGCAAGGTTCAGGAAGCCAGGTGAGAGCCCATGGGGGTCAAAGTGATGGGTTGCTGCCACCAGAACGGTGCCTCACGCTCAATGTGTCTTGGGGTTTCTCTGCCAGCGATAGAAGATCCGAACGCTGCTTTCTCTATGAAAGCTGTGACTCTGTCTGCCAGCAACAGCCACTTTCTCTTGGGAACTGTGGGACTTGGCTGAATAGGATTTCTTTTCCTTTCTCTTTACTCCTATACTATTGTTTCCCCGAGCGGTTGCTCAATGTGGGAATTCACCCTAAAGCCGAGCTCATGGTGAGCGGCTTGAGCTGTCCCATGTGGTGGAGCAGAGGACTTCTCCTCTATGGGGGCTCCGTGCAGGCAGGGCTATCAGTGCCTCCTCTTTCAGCCCCATCAAATCCATCCAATGCTCAACTTTGACATTCCCAAGGGCGGATTTCGTGTGCCACCATTAAGCGACCGGAGAAGTTGCTCACTTCTTATTTCTTTACGGTTTCCTGGTTATTTGAGGCGAGACGATGAGTTATCGGGCTATCCTGGAAATAACTGCTGTCCCACGAATAGACCAGGAAGGGACGAACAATGCGAGCATCCTGCCCATCCGTTTGCTTTCCGCCTCGCAGGCGAGCGGGGTGGATAAACGGGGGTTTTATAACATGAAAGATGGGGGGTGGTGGGTCCTTCTGCTTTGTCACCCTCTTGGTAGCCACAGGCTATTCACTATATTACATGTCAAATCGTAATATTGGAGAATATAGTGGCTGGTTCTTAGCACCTGCTTTGTTTTGCAGGAAATCCTTCTTCTCTGGGCATGCATCCTTCTCCCTCTACACTATGCTGTATTTGGTGGTAAGTAAACCTTAGCCTTGCTTGAGAGGGAGTTGATTTATCCCCTGTCCCCACTTCCCAAGCCACTCACCCTTGTTCAGTAGCAATAATGGCAGGGTAAGCATCAGAAATAGGGAGCTTGAACAAGCTGTCGGTGAAAGATCTGCTCTCAGCCCCTGTGGTGTGATTTGGGATGGAGACTTCTGGGGTGATAGCTGAGCTGTGCCACTTTGGGATATAGCCAAGGCTACGATTAAATCTGTGGATGACCTGGGCAATTTTGTTGTGCTTTCCACTGGGGAGAGAGTTTGAGGCGAGCCAAAAATATCACACGGATGGAGAGGAGGGAAGATGCGCCGTCCCAGATCTGTCAGGGGGTGAAGGCTGGTTGGCGAATGTGCCAGTGAGGCAGGTGGAGCAGCTTCTGCCCACCAGGATCCGGAGCGAAGGGCTGGGGCTTGTTTTTCTTTGTCAGTGAGAAATGGCTCTACCCTTCCTGCGCCGGGGCTGGGGCCGGGGCGGCTGCCAAGGTGCTTCCTGCCGGATCTGCAGGAGGTACCCTGCCTGCCCCCACTCCCTCACCACCACCAGGGGTTGGACCCACACACAGCTTTTTGAGGAAGATCTGGATAGTGATTTGTTCTTGAGGTTTTGGGTTTTTTGTTTTCATTTTCCCCCTTTTAATTATTATTGTTAAAAAAACCCAAAAACACACCAAAAAGATTTGCATCCTGTGTCTCCCCATCTCCTGTAAGCTCAGACTAGGAAGTGAAGAAACAGCATGGCACTGATCGGAACATTAAACATGAGCTTTTCTTTATCTGTGAGTGCTGTTTCATCCCATCCCTTCACCCTCTGAAAAGATAAGTTGCTGCTCCTCCCTCCTGCCTTTGCATCCCTGGATTCCCTCTCCCTGTGAGCAGTTGCTGTAATTTAATTACTAAGATTCCCAGGCTGGTGGGAGCAGCATATTAAATTCTTTCCTCCATCTCTTTTTTTCTTTCTGTTTTGGTTTTTGTTGTTCTTGGAAAACTTTTGGATTTATTTATTTATTTTTCTCTGAAAAAGAAACTAGAACTTTTCCAAACCCCTCTTTTCAGTAAACGCTTTGTCTGTTCCTTCCCAGCTGTGTTACAATGCAGAGTCAATCCTGTGATGCTTCACAGGAGGCTCAGCCATTGCAAAACATGGAGCTGTGTTTGGGAACTATCACTCACAGCCTCATTTATTTATTTCTAAGGACTTCTGTGAGCAGTCAGATAAGTCAGGCCTGAGATGCTCTTGAGCCTGGCATCTGGAATCTGTGAGGATGCCAGTCCTTATTAAGTTGGTGGTGGTTTCTCTCCAAATCCTCAGCAAGAATGAGGTTGTTCTTCCAGGTACCTTTTTTGGGGGAGGTGCTGCTCCTGGGGCCTTTTTGGAAGCCAAGCATGATGCTTTACCTTTTTCACAGGATTGTGCCCTGGAGCATCTTTCAAGATAAGGGATAAGAACCTGGGGAGGACTGTGTCCAGTTGGGCAAGCACTCGCCTCCTCCCCTCTTTCCTACCATGCTCACTTCAGCAGTAGCTGCCCAAAGCCAACAGGGCTTGACTCTGTTTCTGCACACACCATGTGGCTTCGACAGGTTTTTCCCATGTTTTTCTGAAAAGCCAGCAGTGATGGAGCAAGAGAGAAACAAAACTGTCTGTGGCAGCACAGCAGGAATGCTGGTAGCTGGGGGGGCAGTGACAGGAGGTGTATTGTAAACCCCAAAATTGCTTTACCTCCTTTTCTTTTTAATTTTGTAGCAGGCTTCAAAAGTGATGTTTATTTCCTGTGTATAACTTTAGAGCACAAAGCTCTCTGATCTCTTTGCTGCCTTTCCCTGTCCCCATAAGGGAGCACTTGGGCTACCAGCAGCCTCTGCCCTTCTCCCTTCCTGGTCCGGGACAACAGGCTGCTCCACTTGTCCCTCTCCCTGGAGAGGTTTTTGACCCTTGATCTCTTAAGAATTATTTTATTTTTCCTTGTCCCAAACCTGGGATAAGGTTGGTAGCAAGTTCCATCTGACCAGCTCTTCAGTTGCCTCATGCCTTAAAAATCAGGGGGGGAAAAGTTACCCCAAGAGTTCAGTCATAAACTGAAGGGAGGAAAAGGCAGCTTGAGACAAGACAGTGTGACACAGTGTGTATCGGAAGTGACAAAATGATGCTATTAAGTGCCTTTTCCAACCGAAGTTCTAACTTGTCTTGCAGCATCCTGCTCTCCATCACTCTGCCTCCCTGGCCACTGCCAGAGCCTGAAGGAGGTATCTCATAGAAAAAGGGAGACAGAAAATCTGTCATGTTGAAGAGGGTGATAATACTCCAAAATAATTTAAAAAAAAAAAGAATAAAATAAGGGTTATAATAACCCAGAGGGATTTAATTTAATGCAAAATAAACCCTGCTGTCTTGCCTAGCTCAGTGATTGAATGGATTTTTAGAAGCCTGGCTAGAAACATGGCATCCACTGTGCCCGTGCCTGCAGGAGGTGGGTTTGATGGATTTAATCAGGGAATCACCTCGATCAAGAGAGAACCCGGTTGTTCTCCAGTTCCTGGGAAGCGAGGGCTGTGCCACAGCTGGTTGCTGCCAACACTTTGGGTACCGGGAGTTTGCTGGGAGCCTTTGCAGAGTGGGGGTGTTTGTGGGGCTGAGCAAGTGCTGCAGAAGCTTGGCTGATCAGCCATGTCCTGAGCGCGTTCCCTGTTAAAACAATACTTCATTTTTCAAGGATAAGTCACTTCCCGTCTTTCCTGGCATTCCCTGGCTTCACTCTTAGAGCCTGTTCTGAATTATAATGTTTTTGAGTTTGCCTCACCTGATGGGGGCGGGTGCCAGAAAGCTTTAGTTGATCTATTAAAAGATACCTGGGTTCCCACGCATCTCATGGGGCTTCACCTGCGCCATGGTGCTGGATTTTCTTGGGGGTTTGGTGTCTGCTGGATGGGTGACTACAGCTTTCCCATCACCCCATGCAGTAGCCATCAAGGAGAAGCATTTTGGCCATGGTCTCCCAGTAGGAAAATGCAGATAGATGCCAAGCCCTGGAGGGCTTTGGGGGAAAAGTCTCAGGGAAAGGCACTTGCAACACAGTAAAATCTCCTGGGATTTAGTTCTAAATGCTGAGACTTAAGGGCTAAGTTTCTTGCAGCCCTCTTGCCACCAAGAATACCCAATTAACATCAGGCCTTTGTATAAAAAAATTTAAAAGGGGAAATTACGCTTGGGTGATCCTCTTTGTCTTAATTTTCCTTGCTTTGTTACTCCTTGGCTGAGTGAGTCTGTAATTCATATTTATAGCAGGATGAGGAAAGAGGAGGTATGTAACTGCTTATTCCATGCAGCTCTCTGGAACTGGCCCACAACTCTCAGGGTTTTCTCCTTTTTGCTGGATTTGGGGAGTCTTCGCATAGAGCGATGGGGCCTTTCCACTCCCCTCAAGCACATGACACCATAATGGTGATTTTTTAAAAAAAAAATTTAAATACTTGTTTTATGACACGAAGTTTTTGCATCTTCTGTGTAGTTTCTGGCAAAACTAAATTAATATCCCTCAGCAACGTTAGCTGATTTTGGATAAAAGGGGAGTAAAACCGGGCAGCTTGCCTATTGAATGTGTGTTGGTGGGTGAGGTTGAAGACTTCAGATCAGTTTGGGGTTTTACTGCCTTCTACTTCTTTACATGAAAAATTGGAGGTGTTGCTGGGTTTTCGTACCTGTGTGAGTGTGAAGGTTTGAACTGGAGTTTCTTGCTGAAGAGTGGAGAAGGTCCCAGTGCCCTGGTGCTGCTGAGCAATGTGATGGAAACTCCTTGGTGGTTGCACACTTGGAGTCAAGTTTAGCTGTGACCTAAGTAAGCAAATAAACTGGAATTACATCAGCAGCCA
>VZTM01009662.1:964-25624 GCA_013400555.1 Jacana jacana | reverse complement strand
TTATTTGGAAGAAGCAGTTCTATTAGAGTAACAGAATCCCCATGCAACTGATTGTGATTTGCAACTATCTTAGAAGCAGAAAAATCCCAAATGCTACCTACTGCACTCTGTTTAAATATTTGAATATAATCCAGTATTGATTTTTCAGGTGTATCAGATTGGTGAATGGAGTTTGTTCTCAAAAAGTTCTGTTAATTTCTATATAAACACAGTTCATTCTTTCTCCTTCATCTGCATAAACTGTACTGATTTGTTGACTTCTTAAGTTTGGTGTTCAGCCTTAACATTGTTGAGTATTAAAGAAAGGTTGGAACATATAAACCAATCCACTCTGCAGTTTTGTGATGACAGTTGGATTAGGATACAGGATTTGCACTCCACTCCATTATATACCTGTTGGTTACATCCTTTCCTCATACAGGAAAGATATTACAATTGCCTGCTTTGCATAATGAAATGACCCATTTTCATACTAAATGCATAAGACTAATAATGTTGTATCCTTCAGGGACTATGATACAAACAAAATCAATTATATGTATGCTCAGTATGTCAAGAATACGATGGAGCCACTCAACATTCCAGATGTCTGCAAAGACAGAAGATTTCCCTGGACAGTAAGTAAAAGAAGTTTAGATTTGAAATGCAGAAATGGAAAATGTTTTTCTGTTTACTTTTCAAGTGGTTTTTGCTTTCCCCTTATTATTTCTGTTAATTTAATGGCTGCAGTTAGGATTATGGAAACACAGAGGAAGGTACATTTGCTTGATAAAATCCATTATCAGTGAGGAAATGGTACGATACTCATACAGTGAGCTGGGTGGCCAGTGGAGAGGTTTATCCCTACAGCCATTACTTAACAAGGCTAACGTGAATTTGTCAATGGTCAGGGGGATGCAGAGAGCATACAACATGATCTATGGAAAATATTTAGGTGAAGAACAGTTAGGTTTTTTCACAGCAATCCTCAGTATTGTACTGAGTGCTGGGAGGCTCTCAGAAGTTTTGTGGGTTTTATTTTCTCCTTTCCCCTCTTTTTCTGACAAAGATTAATATTATAAATGCGAGTTTCAGAGAGGGATCAACTTTCCTCATCTTTTTGGAACTTTTGCTTCACACTTCAGGTGTGAGCTTGTGGTATGGTGTACTACTGCACACACAGGCGCTGCAGAGTTAGGAGGGAAGGTCATGTAGCAAGGCTCAGATTACAGTCAGGTTACCTTCAAAGTCATCCTCAACAGAAAACAAACTTGTAATTCTGTATTTTCCTGTCAATGCAGAAATTAGAACAATGCCCACTCTTCTTATTAAATTTAAGAGAGAGGGTAATAAAAGGGCAAGGAGTTATGATCAGCAGATAGTTTTTAACCAAACTCTTTGTTCTGAGAAGCACAAAAAAATGTCAGAAAATACAGTGTTCAATGTAATTATTCCAATAGGTGGAAAGAAGGGGCAGGCTCATGGCAGGAGCTGCCTTGCTTCCCTTTCTCTTTGTATGAGGTTTTGTAGATGTTCTGGAGTGGGTTTCTATGATGGACTGAGCAACACAGGAATTGAGTGCTCACCACTTTGCAGTACAGGGCCCAAAACGATCTTAACTGCAGAAGTGGAAGTAAAACTAGAATTGGGTAGATATATACTGTATTAGATCAATAAAGAGGTGATTATTTGAAGACGTTAAAATAAAATGAATGCCTTGAGAGTCATCGAAACAACTGTGTCTGAAACAGGCCTTTCACTTTGTCAGTAGGGTTAAAGTTCTTTTGAACTTTTCTCTGAAATCAAGATGATTTACACATTATGCATGTAAAAGAAAATCCTAAAAAGAAAACGATAGTACTGCTAGAAGGAATTTTGGATAATTTGTTCCAACACACAGTGGCTGCATCTACACCACTGTGCAGGAGCAGTCTCAAGGCAGAGCTGTAGGCTAAATACATTGAAGTCCAATGAACCCTGACATGATGGAATTCCCAGGTGTACCTCGTGCCTTAAATATCCTGGCTTTCCTCCTTTGGAGGACATTCAAGAGCACGCTTACTCACCTTATGAAAACAACTTTGTGCTTTCTAAATGCTTTGGTGACCTCAACTACCTGGGTAGTAACACGAGACAGAACAGCTTGAGTTTGCTTGTGGAAGATGCTTGCCTCAGGTTCAGACCACTTACAAGGACAATACAGAAGCCAAACAGTCATGTGTATCTGTTCCTCCGTGAATCAACACAGTTAGTGCAGCGGAGACAAAGTTCAAATATCTACAAGACTCCATAAAGGCATTTCAAACTGGTTTTGCTAAATCTCCTTTCTGTTTGTTAATACTGGGTCAGGCATTTTAATTAAGAAGTACGGTCATATCTCCAACCCAGTCAGATTTGGCTTTCAATGCACCTGAACTTTACCATCAAACAACAGGTTCTTCTCAGAGTAGCTGTAAATCAATTTTCATGCAAGCTTGACTTTGTGTTTGTCAGCTGCCCTTGCTAGAGAGGTCTACAGAGAGATCATGATTCTTATATCCTTTTTTACAGGTCATTTCACAGGTATGTTGCAGTTCAGAAAACAGAAAATCCTACTCCTGAGTTACTCCATACACCCTCTTGATAATGGGTTGCTGTCGTAGTTTTGGCCAGACAGGTCAATCAGAATGACAGATACCCCCCCCTCCAAAGAAGGGACAGGGAGAGATAAAGAGATTTCTGAGTTTAGAAAATAACCTAACCTACTTTAATGAAAATATTAATAAATTAACAAAATTATTATTTTATATATATAACAACAACAAGTTGTATACAATATAAAAACTGTTATCAAGCTCCCAGAATGACAGTTGTGTCACCAGCAGGCACAGGGAAAGGTCCCAGGCTGAACTCTGTGATGGACAGGAGCTGGATTCCAGATCTGCAGCCAGAATTGCTTGGATTGGGATCAAAGGCAGACAAGCAGACAGGGTCCTCCTTGGACGTTGGCCATTGAAGAAAAAGAGCTGACCTTTTGATCCCTCAGCTTTTATACTGAGTGTGATGCAGATGGGATGGAATACCCTGTTGGTCAGTTTTGGGTCACCTGTCCTGTCTGTGCCTCCCCATAAATGCGACTCCTCTATGCTTTTCCGCTTCTGATCTTCTAATGGGGCAAATACTGAAGTTAGCTGACCTTGGTTGTTATAGCAGTAAGTGTAAGTCTCTCTGCAGACCATTCCTTGGCATTCTAACAGTTTCTGAACAATAGACTGCTAATTTCAGAGTTTAGTTAGTTAGAAGAGGTCCAGCTAAAAAGTAAAATTACTGAACAGAAAATTGGTTGTTTTACCTCAGACCAGCACAGCTACTATTAAATAGTAGTGCTTAAGTTCCAGGGTCACATAAAGTATCTGGCATGATGTAATCATTTAATGTTTTCTTTAAGGAATAACATTTCCTGTTGCCACTTGTAAGCATTATAGTATTTGTGCATTTGCCTGCAGACAGAGAGAGCAGAGCAGAGCAACAATTGTAAAAAACAAGCAAAAACAGCCTTCTGATCCAAAATTTACTAAGTTTACTATGTACCCATTTATTCTTGTCACATACAATTAGCGATTGGAGCAAATCTACTTCTCAGCAACAGCCACATTATTCCAGGAGCAGTCAGAGCACGACAGCCTCCTTTTCTCACCAAGTATTTGAAAAAGATGCATCACCTTTTCTTATACCCTTCTACCCTTTCACCCCCAAATAAATTCAGTTTCCTTCTCTTGGAGCATGAGACAAGATGAAAGGTTTCTGGAATACTGCAGAATGTTGACCTAGTTGTCTAGGTCAAAAACTACCTAGAGGTAGTTTTCCTCCCTGTTTTTCTTTGGATCATAATTAGATCTCCACTAAATGCTCTTTCACTGTGTTGATGGATTAATCAAGGCATCTCAAACAAACCATAAGAGTTGGTGAAAATGTTAGTGCCACAAAATGCACAGCTAGCTTAATGTCAGGTAGATACTCTTGGTTTATGACATCTCTTCCTTACAATTGCCATGCTGCAAGTGAAGACATATGCTGGAAAGGGGAGAGGTCAATTCCTTTTACAGCTCATCACCTCATGAGAGGATAAATGTGTCCTAAAGCTCAGCCTAAAGAGCTCTTCTTCAGCTTCACTGTGTGGAACACTGTCTTGGTGCAAAGTTGTCATTTTCATGGAAGTGGTACTTCCTAATGAAAGAACCCATTGTAAAATTAACACATTTTTAGCACAATTACACAAGTAAACTCCTCCTTTATGAAGGTTATCCTCATTATCTATATTATTATTCACCACAGTTTGTATCAGATACAGTGTTTATTATACTGTCCAGACAAAGATGTGGAAACTCTTTGAAGGTATGGTAGCATTTTCCAGGAGTATGTAAGCCAAGAAGAGTTGCAGATCCCAGCTCTACAGCTTTTTCAATTCAGCCACTTTTAAACCTCAGTCTTCAAAATTGTAACTGGTATTTTTTGTTTGTTTGTTTAACAGAATGACAATGCAGAAAATGTAAATCAACACATAAAGAGTTTGCTGTGCACACCAATAAAAAATGGGAAAAAGAATAAAGTGATAGGTAGGTACAAATATTTTTATACATTTAATAGAAATATTTCTGTGCTCCACAGTAAAAATCACAGCAACATGGAATCTCAACACAGGAATAGAGATCCTGGAATATCATATTTTCAACTAAGTCCACTTGAAATTTCTGAAAATTGACTGTAAATTTCTTACCTAATAAGTTACCAAGTACCTAAGACACTCTTGTGATGCTTTACCACTTATATAGCTTTTTTTGCATTCAAAAAAATTTCTGTAAGTAAAATTCTTTTCTTGCTTCCCATTCAGAGAGTCAGTAAGTGCTCTTGCTGGTGTAAATCTTTTACAAGGCAGTGATAAGAAGTAAATCAGTAAATAAGGTTTTCAGGCCATCTGTAGTGCTGGGCTTTCAGGGACAGCAGTGGCATGTGGAAAGGCAAGCTGAACTGCACACAGAGAGTTTCCTCAAATGAGACTCGGGCACAGAAAGATTCATACACTAGAAGGCTAGCTGCTGTGTAGTTTGGTGCCATGGATTGCCCTTTGGAGGTGCCTGCTTCAGTCTGTGGATTATACAGGGAGTCTACAGTCCTATCTATAGGTGTCTAAAGCTACCCCATGTAAATATCTTGGCAGCATCGCCTTTGCTTTTTCTAGAACTAATTTTCTGCTATTTAAGAGTGGCCGTAGCACCACTGGTTTCCTGGGGCAACATTTTCAGAAGTAATTTGGCATCCCTTAGGTCCACATAAGCCTAGATGCTTATGGAAACTTAGATGCCTAGTTATCTCTAGTTCCCTAAGAATACTTAGTTGCTGTCATCTAGGTCCTCAAAAATTACTATACACCTAATAGTTTGGAGGATCTGGTCAGGTAATAAGCTTAATGAGCTTTATGTCTTTCAGTGAGTTCCAGATTCACCTTAAACAAAGAGATGATGATGCTTTTGGAAATTACCAGGACTTCTCTGTTCCCTGAGGGGTAGAATGAGTGTTAGCCTGCTTTCCTGGTATCAGGAAATAGGACATAAAATATACTGATTCCAAGAGAGCAGCATGAATCCAACTTCCTCAGCTTTACAAAATTTGGCAAGTAAATGTTAAAGAGTTCCAAGAAAGCATTTTTAATGCTCTTCAAATAATTATATTTTTTTTAGAATGATGGCACAACTGCATAACCCAGCATACAGAGTAAATATGAGGTCCTTTTTCCATGAAGACAGGTTTTTCAAATCTGAGTAATTCTCATTGGGAAATGTTCTTCAAAGTCTTTTAAGGTTTCACAGCCTGCTTAATATTCATATCTTTAATAATGCAAGGTCAAGAAGTTAACTTTGGGACCCAGAAGTTCCTTTAGCGTACTATACACTATGTAAGACTATGATTTTAATTGAGATGAGTATACCCAAACCCAACATTTGGGAAGCGTGGTGTGCAGATGGGCGTGGGGTAGGAAAAGCTGTCCACAGCAAAACCAAGGAAATCTTTCTGGCAAAAAGATGAAAAGAGCTTTTTTATTCTCCTGACTTGTGCATTTTTCAGGTACATGGTGAAAGCTTTACAGAATCTTTCTGTGGTTTGATAACTATGTCCCAGTAAAAGACTTTTGAGTTCCTTTAATTGTAATGTACAGACCCTCAATGCTTGGGGGAAGATTTTGAAAAAGGTTAGAGTTAAAAAGTCTTATGTGCTACATAGTATATTTACTGCAGTCCTTTCTTTTTCAAGAGACATGTGTATCATAATGCTGTGGTTTGTAAGAATTCATTTACTTTTGTGCCTCATTCACTGTTAAGTCTTAATCTTGTGTTCATTACATCACAGTTACTATGGAAATAATTATAATTTCATAAAGAGTACTAAACAGAGATCTGAAAGTAAGTTTAATGAGATTTTCCTATAGTTTTATGAGTCAGCTTCTTTTTCCCAGGGAAAGTTAATCTTGTTCTTAGTGAATCTATATTTGCTGGGATTGTGTATTTTTACTATCTTTCAAGTATTTAGTCTTCCCTTTCTATTATGGTTCAGAATCCTGCTTCCAATATTCAGATACCACAAGCCCTGCCATAACACTTTACAGCTACTCTTGTAATATTCTAACAGATTGCTTCAGAGGACATTCTGATACTAAAATAAGTTCCCAGCAAGAATGTAATCTGGAAAGAGAACAGTGTTACATTGTCACCAGTATTAAAACTTCTGCATGTCAATATTCTTCTAAAAACACAGTGTGCATGTGTATGCTACATTCTTTTCCTCAGTTTTTCTGTCTGCTGTAGCAGGGAAGATGCTTGCTCCCTCAAAGACTTTTTTTCCCTTTTAATTAAAAACCTTAATGAGCTTTTTAAGCCTGTAAATATGGAGTACTCCAAAGGTGGAAATACTTTAATATAATAATGCATAGCACTGTCAAGACCTTACAGTAGCTGCTGATTATGTTCACTGTTGGTACGGCTGTAAAACTGTATTGATTCTAATTTCTTCCCTTCCCATAAGCAGAGAGCAAATCTGGCCTCCCTGACCTTACAGCAGCAAAGTGTAAGACAATCAGATTCTGTTCATATACCCTGTGTAAATTAGGAGTAGCTCTGCTGATGCAAGAAAACTAAAAATTGTGAGGAGAGTTCTGCAAACACCATGTTAAATAGTTTGCTATTTGTTTTTTTTCTGGTTAAATACATATTTAATATTTTATTCTTTCTGCTGCAAAATGTTCTTCATAAAACACCTAAAGTATACAAACCAGTACACAGCAGCCATTTACAGAAAATGAACACTTTCATTTGGTATTGTTTTTCAGAATTTTTAATTTGCTGCTATGACTTTCACTGGAATAATTATTCTTAGTTGGCCAGGAAAAGGCCTGAAACTGTTAGCACTCACACTCATGAGAGTGAGAAAACATTTGGACTCACTTAAGACAATAATCACCCCCAAAGCAGTTTTGGCCAAAGACAAGGTATACTTAAAATGCAGCTGCTTTAATTAATACTCTGATTACTTAACAGAAACTGCCATCCAGTAGGTAAAACTAAAGTGAGGTATGTATGTAAATTTCTCTCTGCTTATAAAGGTGTCAGGGATTTAAGCTGTGGTGAGGTTTGGCCAAGAAGGCCAATGGCATCCTGGCTTGCATAAAGAATAGTGTGACCAGCAGAAGCAGGGAGGTGGTTGTCCCCCTGTACTCAGCACTGGTGAGGCCACCCCTTGAGTACTGTGTCTAGTTCTGGGCACCTCAACACAAGAGAGATATCGAGGTGCTGGAGCGAGTGTAGAGGAGAGCAACGAAACTGGTGAGAGGCCTCGAGAATAAATCTTATGAGGATCGATTGAGAGAGCTGGGACTGCTGAGTTTGAGGAAGAGGAGGCTGAGGGGAGACCTCATCACTCTCTACAATTGCTTGAAAGGGCACTGTAGAGAGGTTGGTGCTGGTCTCTTCTCACGGGCAATGAGCGACAGAACAAGAGGGAATGGCTGCAAGCTGCAGCAGGGTAGGGTTAGGCTGGACATTAGGAAAAAGTTTTTCACAGAGAGAGTGGTCAGTCAGTGGAATCAGCTGCCCAGGGAGGTGGTGGAGTCACCCTCCCTGACTGTGTTTCAGAGTAGATTGGATGTGGTGTTGAGGGATCTGGTGTAGGGGAGAACTTGTAGAGTAGGGCTGATGGTTGGACTTGATGATCCCAAGGGTCTCTTCCAACCTAAATGATTCTATGATTCTAAGTTACCTGTCAGACCTTACAACAGTGTGCAGGAAAAGCCCAGAAATTAACAAAAAGTAAACAGATGCAACTATCAACAAGTTTGAACCTAACAAGTTGAATTCACTAAGAGTCTTTTCAATGAGTTTGGTTGTCTTTGGAGTAAGCTGTAATTCAATCACAACCTCATAGAATCAGTGAGTATTCTTACATGTTGAGTCTCAACTCGCAGAGTAGTCCAGTTCATTTATGTTAAAAAATGTCTAGTACTGACTCAAATAAGGAAGTGAAAACTCTGTGTACTACTGTTCTGACTTTCAGAAATGTTCTTTTGGCATGGTTACAAAAATTTAATTAGCCTCCAAAGGACAAATTGTCTTCAGGGATTAAATCAATCTAGAATAGTATTAATAATAAAATCTAGGATGAAAATGACCCTAGAATTTCACAAGATGCTCAAGTCTGTAAAACCCTAAATTTTTGTTTTAGAAATCCTAATAAATACTTTTAAGTCTAGTAAGTAATACATGTTTCAGCATTTTTTTGTATAATACAATGCAATTACTCTAAAAAGCCTTTGAGGAAAGTCCAACAGCACTCTTTGTGTGTCACTTCTATGTGTATTGGTGGTTTATTGGTGGTGGGTAACTTGTCCTAGACTTAATTTTTCTCTTGATGTTCCGCGCAGTAGGTGAAATGCTTGCAGTTCTCTGTATTACTGCTTTTAATTTCTGTATCCGGCATAGGGGTTTGCCAGCTTGTGAATAAGATGGAAGAAAACTCGGGCAAAATCAAGGCTTTCAACAGAAATGATGAACAGTTCCTGGAAGCATTTGTCATCTTTTGTGGCTTGGGGATCCAGAATACACAGATGTATGAAGCTGTAGAAAGGGCCATGGCCAAACAGATGGTGACATTAGAGGTGAGCTCAAAATCTAGGTAGTCCTTAATTAGCCCAAACCAGATCTTCATTTTCTCCAGACCCTGCCTGTTCTACATCTACGTGCAGCTACTTACGTGGATAGTGAATAGAAATTGTTCTCCCTTAGAACAGCATTTGACCTGTTGAGTTGCATAGAGATTTTTCTCCTTGTTTCTGTATCTGCTAGCAGATTATTTTATTTAGTATTGTATTTAACTTGACTCATGAGATTTAGTGGTGAGCTGAACACCTCTTTTCATCCACATGAGGCTACACATTGGCCACGTACCGGGTTTGTTCTGCTGCGTAGGAAGAGGAAATGGTTTGGAGGATTAGGGGCTTCCTTTTCTTGTCTGAGGTTTTCTGTGATGATTTTGGCTCAGTCCGTTAGACAAACCAGTTTCTGGAGTAACAGCAGCATTACTGTAGGTTTTCAGCAATTTCCTCAGACTCCATCAAACCATACCAAGATGAATGTCACCTGGTCTCGGCCTCTGAATTGGTTAGTGTTCGGTTTAATAGCTGAAGAGGGCCTTAGTCTGAGAAGTTGAATTGCTCAGGTGATAACTTGCAGCTGAAGGTGAAAAATTTGTAGACTTTGGATCCCCTAATAATCATTGTAAAGTGTTTGCAGAATTCCTAAAATGGGGATTATGTACCCTGTAGCCTCTAGCAGAAGGGTTACAACTCTCAAACAAACCTGTATTAAGTCATGTTAAATAAAAAAGGTGGTAAAATTATTGTCAAAATAATTTCAGTGCTTTAAAAAAGAGCTGTTTGTTTATATGGAAAATTAGCAATTATCTTTATAGATATTGTAACTTTATAAATACTGTAGGAAGTCCAGAAGGATTATAGATCAGTATATGACGGGCTCTTTACAGAAGAAAAAAGTGAATCTCTAGTTTCTAAAAAAACTCCATAACATTTTCATGTCCTGTGTTCTCAACATCTTAAAAAATGAGCTTATTTTGTTAAGTTAAAACAAACATATTTTCTTTCCGATTTTTTTGCCAAGTTTTAGTTAGGGCAAACCTTTCTTTTATGTCTGAATAAACTCCTGAAAGGATTATTATGGCAACAATGTCAGGATCATAATTATAGCTGTTTCATGTATTATTTGTCTTTGAAAGTGGGGCATGAAAACTTTCCAAAGAGAAAATCAGAGCTCTTTGCTTTTTTTATAGAAACTATTTACATTTTCTTGGCCTAATTACCTCGAGAAGATTCTGCACTGTGGGAGATTTGTGAAAGCTACAGCCATCTCCACGTATGCTTTCAGAGAGCTCCCTTAAAACTAGCGTGGGCCCTGCATGGACACTAGATTTCATCAGCAAATGCAGTACAACGCAGTGCAGCTGCAAGCTGAAAATCCTGCTTTAGGAAAAGTACTTTTTAGCCATACTGCTCTTTTGCTTGTACTAAGAGCAGCTTTTCTCTTCCTGTAGGTTCTCTCATACCATGCTTCTGCTGCTGAGGAGGAAACGAGGGAGCTGCAGGTAACAGCGGTAATTGAATTTTTTACTCCTACTTTAGAACCATGCCATTAATAGAAGAACAGAGGGCAGTCCTTCACATAGATGGGATTCCTCAACATGAAGAAACACAGAAATAAAAATTATAGTGAAGATTCAACTGATTGGTTCCTGAGTTGAATCAATCCATCACATAAAAGGGAAAGAGTACAATGCCTGCAATGTGAGACAGGCTGGCCAGAGAGCTGCAGTTACAGGAGAACCAGAAGAATAGTGAGCGCCTTTCTCATGAGTTTAAGTGCCAGTAACAGCAGAAGCAATGTTAGTATCAACTCACAGTCATCCAGTACTTCACAAGCAAAATGTTGAGAACTCTTCTTTCTGCAGCTAAATACAAATGTTGTGTATTTTATGTCTTTGGGTACCTTTCAAGCATCCCAAGGATGGATGCAGCTTTATGCCCTTACACAGAATTTCTGTAATTGTTAATGCACCGATTTTATTTTATTTTTTAAATTTTTATGGTTATTTTTGTTTACAGTGTCCTCATGCTTAATTCTATGGTTAGAAACCACTGCCTAGGGGATAGCGAGAGCTATGATTTCAAGTGTAGTCGAAAGCACAGCCTGTGCTTAGTCTCTCTAGTTCTCTCAATTCTGGGCACATAGCAGCACCTCTGCTGAACAAAGAAACAATGGGAGGGACGGAGATGAAGGTAGGCATAGCGGTCCACAAGCTGGGTAGTATAGGTCTGAACTGGCACAAAATTAAGAATAGTTCTAGAGTGGCTAGCATCACACAGACTTTGAACCTCAGTCCTACCACTGATGAAGAAGAGGCACTGACAAGACCAGCATGCAACACATCTCTGATGTTTTTTCTTCAGGTCTTGTGTTGTAATCTCTGTGGCTAAATAAAACAGAACCACAATAAACCTAGCACTGAATCAGTGTTCACCCCTACTGCTTAACTGTCCATGTGCTCCCTAGCACAATCTTAGCACATGTCAACCACCGCTTTCTAAGGCAATACCAGAGCACGTAGCACCAGAGCACATAGCACAGGCCATCTCCAATAGGCAGTGTGGATAAAGGCACCAGATTTGGCTTCCCTTAGCCTGCAGTGCTATTCAGGCAGGCTTTGCACACTCAGATATACCACAAATCCTCATGTCACATCCCATGGCATGAAACAAATATCCTTATTTTCCTGCTGTGAAGCCATCACTCTTAATTTTAACAGAGCAATTAGAGTAGTTCAGATAATTTGAGCTGAAAAAAGAAAACAAGCACATACATCTTCCCTGAGAGACAGAACCTGTATTAATGACAGTTCCCATTGGTTTTTGGGAGCAATGAAGACCAGAAATTCACAAAGGAATGAGGCAAAAATTTTCTTCAAGTATTTCAGTGAACAACACAGAATTCAGTTTCGTTTTGGAAGCTGCTCTTGACCCCTGCGGATAAGAGCACTTCTTAACCCTTAAAAGTTTACAGTCTTCTCTAAAAATTTAAAGAAGCTCATGTCTTTTAAGATGTGCAGCTTTGTTGTACTAAACAAAATAATGTAATTATTTCTGTTATTTTGTAACTAAACAAAATGTAAAATTTGGTATAGGAGCTTTCACCTAGCTAGGACACATGCTGTCATAAAGTTCCTCTGCAGAAACAATGGTGTATCAAAATAGATGCAGGACTTCAGCTTTATAGCATAATACTGAAATTGATACTTCTACTTGCTGTCTTTGAATCAGAGAATCATAGAATGGTTAGAGTTGGAAGGGGCCTTAAAGATCAAGTTTCAACCCCCCTGCTATGGGCAAGGACACCTCCTGCTAGACCAGGTTGCTCCAAGCCCCATCCAGCCTGGCCTGCACACTCGCAGTATCTGTTGTTAGCATGTACCCTTTGAGATACAGGATCATTCCTGCCTTCTTTTCCTTTGTCTTCTACTCAGGAAATAAAACACAATTAAATGCTGCAACTATCAACCTCTGTCATTTTTTCCCCTGAAACTATTTGCTGTTTCTGTGCATTGATAAAAGTAGCAGTACTTGAAAAGAAGTAGGGCCAAGTGAGTTTCAAGATTCAGGTTAAAACATCAGTACCCCTATTCCTAGTCTTAACCCAAGTCCTACGCGAGTAGTGACAAAGGGAGTACCTGCTACCCAATTTGAGAAAGTTATTTCACTTCCTTAGCTTCTCCTCTTAGTCCAGCTCGAGAGACAGGTGATTCCAGACAGCACTTCAGAGCAAGTTATTATTTTAAGTACCAACTCTGGGAAATATGTAAGTGTGGCAGTTATTTTCTTATGCAAATGATTCTTTTCCTTGCTATCTAACAAACTGGCAGCAAGAGAACTTATTCTCTCTTTTCTGGTGTGCTGACAAAGACTTTCCAAAAACTTACACGAAGTAAATACTTCTGCTAGTATTTTCCCCGAATCAAGAATAACCGAATAACCTGTAGTACGTTACTGGGATATCTTTGTGTTATCTTCCCAGTAGCACATCACAAAAAGACTTCAGTTTTGAAATCAGCATGTGGAACCACTAATTAATATAACCACCTTGCCTGACGTGATAGATGGTTATTACTCATAGTTTATTCCAGGCTTCAGATTGTACAGTTTTGATGAAATGTGCAGAGATGTGACCCATGTACCTAAATGACAGTGCTGTAGCAACTCACTGTCTATCAACTGGACCCTCCCTGGTGGCTAAAGGTAACACAATGCATATTACAATTTTTGTTCCACTGCTGAGTGTCAGCTGATGAATGGCAATTTCCTTGGCTTCAGAATGTTACTAATTTTTATTTTGCGCTCATATCATTATATCAAGGCAGCCAAAATAGATGAAAATTATGTTTCTGGATATACCTCTTTGCAGTTTGCTTTGTTTTGCTTCCAAATGATCTGATAACACAGAAGATAAATGCTTCATCAGGAAGTTGGATTAGATGATTGGTTTAGGTCCCTTCCAACTGGAACTATTCTATTCTATTCTATTCTATTCTATTCCGTTCATTATCTGCCTTGTGTTGGCTGAAGTCAACTACTCCACTTTCATCATCATTTCCACATATTACAGAATCTCATATTGCATCAGTCACCTCCTTTCAGCCTGGGACTTCTTTGCAACCTGTGTTTTATCATACAAAATAAATGAAACAAAGCAAACCTGTTTATAGTTGCCACTTCGCTACCACACTGGACCCACATTTTCCTTAGCCTGCCTTTTGCTGCCAGTGTATTTATAGAAACCATTTTTGTTGCCCTTCCCATCCCTCACCAGTTCCAACTCAAACTGAGCTTTGCTTTTCCCATTTTGATCCCTGCACACTTTGGTAACATCTCCACATTCTTCCCAGGTAGCCCATCCCCACTCCCTCCTTCTGTGTACTTCATTTTTTCATTTGAGCTGGCTCAGGAATTCCCTGTTCGCCCATACTGGCCTTTTACCATGCTCGCTTGACTTCCTGCATGCCAGAAGGGACTATTCTTGTGCTTGAGGCTTTCCTTGAAGGTAACACCTTGCTGTGTGAGACGAAGTTACAAGCTTTGTCTGTAGGTTTTTCAGTCATAATAAAGCACAAGCTTTTTAAATTATTTTCTGTACTTAACAAAGTAATAATGGTGCCACTAATTAATTATTCACTACTAACTGCTATTCATCAATGCTTGTAGTAAGAAATAGTAACTAAAAAATAGTAATTTTACAAAGGGGAGAAAATAACTGGCACATTTTTTTCTTTTCTTGGCTATTTCATAAAGATAGAATATTCCCAGGTGGAGAAATTGAGCAGGAGGTTGTAGTTCGGTCAATGCTATTGGTCATAGCTCAATAACTTGAAATTAAAATAGCTGATGAACTTTCATGCTGTAAAATAGGTAGGTGGCAGATAGCCCTACTGGCTTCAGTAAGTGAAAGTGGAAATATCTGATCCAGCTAAATAGCATTAGAGCAGCTAGAGAGTGCAGATTTTTATGCCTCAGCTGAAATTAATCTTATTGTTGTGACTGTTAAAGGGAGGAGATCAAGATTCATAATCATAAATTACTAATGAAGTCAGAACACAGGCACGAGGCCTTCTGTTGAGCTCCTACAGTGTCCTTCCAGCCCTTTTCCTCACAAAATACTAGGCTTCAGTTGCAGTTTTTCAAAATTATGTCATTACAGTTCCTGAATGGTTGCATTGTTTTCCACTGAATATACAGGCCTGGTGTTCTTTCACATGCTTATGGGTGAAATGGCATATGAATCCACACTGAGAGACATAAAATTACCAGTAGGAGAAAATTGTAAGAAAATGGGATTTTTTTTCCTGTGTAAATACTGTTTTTTGTAATTTTTCATGAATTTCTGATTGTAACACACAGGAAAGATAACACTGAACTTAAATGGAGCAAAGTTTGCTAGATATAGTTATGGGGAGAACTGATTTGCATGCTGGAATTACTAAGAGGAAGGTAAACACATAAGTTTGTTCCTTTAACCCTTTCATTTTCTCTGATTTTCTTTTAAACCATGCTCATACTGAGGTGGAACAACTGTAAAGAAGCAACGCTGACAATTCCACCTGTTCTTTTACTGAAAAAAAATTATACTAATTTTTGTTCTATAGTGTAAGACTTACTTCAAAAATGTAATACATAGAGTTGTAACACCTCTGAGGTTTGTGAGATTACTACAATTTCAAGAACACTAATTTTTCAGATTTCTAGCCCTTAGAAAGCTGTGTCTGGGGACATACTCTGACTACCATAGTGCCGAGTGTGGATTCTGTTAGGAATTCTGTTCTATGGGCATCTCTTTCCTCACCATTTTAAGAAAATTGTCAACAATTACAGATTTTGATGTCTGCACATCCATACAAATAAACATATAGCTCTGCTGCCTCATTTTCTGTCTCACAAGGTCATACACACTCTCGGTTAGAATTTGCCATAGGTGATTTAAATAAGACTAGCCAGGTAATCCATTCCTTATTTTTCTGGATCTGTGGAAAACCATGTGTTAAATCTAAGCAAATATTAAACAAGAAAGGGTAAGGAAAGATAAATGAGAAGTAATCATCAGGTTTCAGTGTAACGTGAAGGTAAAATTGTGTATCTCACTACTTCTCTGCTGAAAAAGCAGATATTTATGTTATGCTTTCTCTTTCCTAGTACTAAAAAGTGTTCTCTTATTCTTTTCTAGGCTGCTGTAGTACCATCTGCACAATCTCTCAACCTAACTGACTTCAACTTCAGTGATTTTGAGTTATCAGATTTTGAAACAACACTGTGTACAATTCGAATGTTCACAGACCTCAACCTGGTGCAAAATTTCCAAATGAAACACGAGGTATGAATGCTGTCAAATGCTGCCTCACAAAAAGAGACAACTTTATTGGAAAATCAGGAGAATAGTGAAATGAGCCTGCCATAAATCTAATTTCAAGACCAGGCTGGATGGGGCTTTGAGCAACCTGGTCTAGTGTGAGGTGACCCTGCCCGTGGCAGCTGGGTTGGAACTTGATGATCTTTAAGATCCCTTCCAACCTGAACCATTCTATGATAACTGGAAGTCTGTATTAAAGACTAGTTAGCAAACTAGGAAGGTATATAAAGTGGGCAGTACAGGGGCTTGTTCTCAGTTGGCTTCTACTGAATGATTAATAATTTTGTTAATGGACTGTAAATGCTTTTAGAAAACTTGGGGAGTGGAGGTAGAGGACTTGGTTCAAATTCAAATTAATGTGAAATTGTACAACAGTATTTCAATACTAGCAAGAATAAATATATAAAGACTAACAAAACCAGTCAAATGCATAAATTAAAAATGGTAAACAAAAGAATAGCTAGTGGTGACAGAAAAAAAGTGTTTCTCAGCTGCTTGTATCAGCAATGATGTAAAAGTCAGTAACACGCCATAGTAGCAAAAAAGGGCAAATTTACTTCAAAGTGATATTTAAGACCTATGGAGTAATTATATTGTAGCTCATATTTGAAGAGAGAAACTGAGATACAAATTAATTAAAAAAAAAAATAACAATTTAGGTGATTGAGCAAAATTTAACTGACTAAGATGGTTTTCTCCAGAAAATAGAATATTGAGAATGGAAATGATAGCAACTTTTCTAGTAAGTGAAAAACTGTTACAAAGAGGACAGTAATATTGTTCTCTATGTCCATAACTATTTTAGTCTTTCCCCCCCATAAAATTAGAGATTAGGGGGAACTTCACAGTTCTAGATAGTGAAGACTGGAACAGATTACATATGTGAGCTGTGTAAATTTCCCTCAAGGTTTTTACCAATAGGCCTAGATGTAGTTATGCATCGGTTCAGAGGTGATCTAGACTGGTATCTTACTTTGCTTCTGGCCCTGGAGGCAGACTAGATAATCTCCTAGGCATCTTCAAGTCCATATACATAATTTCTACTCCTAAAAACCTTCATTTTAAGAACTTTATTTTTGGATTCTATGGTTTTCAACAAAACTTCAACACTTCTGTATCATAATGCGAGATTAATTCAGAGGACTTCATAGGCAAACAAATTAGTAAAAGAAAACAGATATTTATTTTCTAGATCAACAGTTTATAACCCATGTAAATTAGTAGTGTTTAAGGGCCAAAAGGAGTACTGTATTATCTAGTCTGATCTCTTGATTATTCCAGTAATTAGTTTCACCTTTGTAGTAAGGCCAAGAACTTGTACTTCCTTAAGGTGTATGTCCCAACAGAAGAGAGAGGTAGCCTGGGAATGAGTGGGCTTGTAGTTCCTAGTGGGGAAATTGTAATGTATTTGCAAAACAAAACCAGGACAACAGATGCGTAATTACCCATCTGAATAGAGGTAAGAGGACACTGACAGCTTTGAAACTACACTTTCAACCCTATTAGAGCTAAAGAAAACCAGCAGTGGTCTTAACACTTTTTCAGAGTGGGAAGGCAGAGAATACTGCTGCTTTTGTCTCTGTGGGTGAACAACACTGGATTTTTATTTCTGTCAGTACAACATCTTTCACTAGGAACACTAAAATTTTTCTTGAACAATCTAGGGCCTAGATTCGCATCCAGCATTTAACATAGAGCAGCGTGCCGTATCCATTTAAACAAGGGGACCTGTTCTAGTACACATCAGATTACTATCTGACCTTCATACTTATGACTTTCTTGTAAGTGAAGTATAACCCGCTACTTGTTATACTGGCTGTTGCATAAAATGGCCAGGACATACTTTCTTCCTGCATAAAAAACTACTACCCAGCAATACAGTAATCACTATCTTTCTATCATACTCACTTGCTTTCCAAAGTCCAATTCTGATAGTCTTTTGACAAGCTGATATGAGGGAAAAGCTATATGTTCATTGTCAAAACAGGTCTTACAAGAACTCCGTCATCAACAGCCTTCTAGTACCTGAAAGAGGCCTACATGAAGGATGGGGAGGGACTCTTTATCAGGGAGCGTAGTGATAGGACAAGGGGGCAATGGTTTTAAACCGAAAGAGGGGAGATTTAGATTAGATATCAGGAAGAAATTCCTTACTGTGAGGGTGGTGAGACACTGGAACAGGTTGCCCAGAGAAGCTGTCAATGCCCTATCCCTGGGAGTGTTCAAGGCCAGGCTGGATGGGGCTTTGAGCAACCTGATCTAGTGGTAGGTGTCCCTGCCCACGGCAGGGGGCTTGGAACTCGATGATCTTTAAGGTCCCTTCCAACTTTCACCATTCCATGATTTAAAAAATCAAATTTCTCTATCAAATATACTATTACAAACAAGGATTTTTTTTTCCTCCCAGGTAGCTCAACGTAACTCAGTTTCTGAATTAACAGCAGCACATCTGACACTAACATTTAGCCATTAGTACCTAAACACCAAACCCACAAGTGTTATGAAAGGCTGAACTAGTAGCTGTAACCACATTCTTATCGGTGTTCACAGTCACAAGTATGTTATATTTGAACTCAACTGAGTTAGAAGGAGAATTGTTTTCTTTGAGGCAGTTTTCAAGCGGGATTAGACAAAGATTTGTTTTCAGAACAAGAACAGATTTCTAATACATTTACAGTTAACTATGTGATGCTGTTTTTTAAAGGTTCTCTGCAGATGGATTTTAAGTGTAAAGAAAAATTACCGGAAAAATGTTGCTTATCACAATTGGAGACATGCCTTTAATACAGCGCAGTGCATGTTTGCTGCTTTAAAATCTGGTAAAATTCAGGTACATTTTGTTGTTTCTATATCAAGAATCTTCTGGCTAAACAAATTCTGTAATGTTGCCTAGTTCTGATTGTCCTGTCGGTAAGATGTTCACTATCCTGTGGTATTGCTAGTGAAATACAAATATTTCTGGCTTTAAGGGCTTGGTTTATGAAATTGTTGTGTTTTTATGCACCCGGTGTCAGTTGAATCCTCTGGAAATGATCGTGTGGATGTTCCCAATGGGAGTATCTCAAATAAGGCACATACATGATTATGTCCTTCCCTAAAGTTAATGCTTATGCTACAAGCAAGTCAAAGAGGCAGAGAAGAAAAGGAATGGCCCCATTTCAGGATGTTCCCTTATAATATTTAACAGGAATTTAGAGTTCAAACACAGAGCTAAGCACAACTGTAAACAAACAATAGAACATTTTCTGGAAATCAGGATTTAAATGCTTATTTCAGTGCTTCTGAACAATGTTTCAACTTCCTACTTAAAAGATACATAATAATTTACACAATAACCTAATCGTTCTTTAGTACAAATACTGAAGGGTTAGCTGACCCCCAAAATTAGATATTGATTCAACATTTTTCCAAAATATGCTTTTATATTCATGAAGAAACAAAATGTTTCTGCTCAAATTTCTTCAGTTTGATTACAGCCAATTATTATTAGTTGGTTTATACTATTTTACAGTAAGCACTTCTGAGAGAATAAAGAAATACTACCCAGTGCCAGTAATGAAGAAGCACTACCTTTTGCCTACAAGCGTTGTCTCACTGAAAAAAAGACAAAAGGCGCTGGAAGAGAAAGGGCAGGGGCTTTCATATTCCTTCTGTACCAACATGGACACGGTACTTTTGCTCTGTGTGTGGTCTAGCAATCTCAGATGATCCTGATAGCTAGCTTGCTATTTTTGGACTCCTGTCAGTCTCCACTGCAATTTCCATGAATTGTTTTATTCCTAACTACACTGAATTCACTCTACAGTGGTTTTCATGTCCTAGATTCTGGAGTCAGAACAGCATTGAACATAAGTCTCTCAATTTTCTCTAGTTTGAGGGGAAAAGCAAGCACTGGGGGACACATCTTCCTAGAAGCAACAAAATCAATAACTGGCAAACTGATCTGTCTTTGGACTAGACTAAGGACAGGTTTCATTATCTAGAAAGCAGATGCAAATCTACAGAAGCTGTAACTGCTTAAAAAAAACCCCAAATATTGATCTGATTATACAGAGGGCACAGCCCCACAGTGGTAGTGCTGTCACCAGCGGTTCTTTGAGTCCTGTCCCATTACAAAATGCTGCATGAATACTGTAGCTTTATCCAGCCACTGTTTCTCACTGGACAGATTTAAATAATTTTTCCAGCCAATTCTATCAAACAGTTTTAGAGATACAAAATAGTCACAAAAGAGAAACTGTGACCTCTCCACTAACCTTTGTTGGAGGTCCAGAAGAAACTCTTTAATAATGAATCAGATATTGGTTAATTGTTTTTTTTCCATAGGTTTTCAATTTCTGTTCATTCATTTGTCCAGCGATAGATTTTTTCCCTTCTGATTATTTCAAGGACATCTGTATAATGATTTTTTACACCTGCCTAGGGAACGTAGCCTAACTCCCTTGAGATAATAGAGGAGCTGAGCTAAAAGTCACAGAGCCGGAATTCAAACAAATTCCTCATGCTCTGTCTTTGCTGCCAGGTATAATGATGCAAGTCAATTCCTCTTCTTCTGTATATATAGGGCTAGATGGTGTTCCCTCAGAAAACTGCACTGAGGCCCATGGAGAATGAGTATTACCATGCACCACAACTTGAGAAATAACCCTTATTCTCAGCACACCATTGTATGCCCTTGTCCTCCTTGGGCCGTAACTCTCTCTGCTATGTGGGTAAAGACAAGAGAGCAGACAGGAAACACGTTGTGCAAAATAAATCCCCATCGCAAAGCTAACTCACTTGTATTACTCTCTACATATAGAGCAAACTGACTGACTTAGAAACACTGGCTTTGCTGATAGCAACTCTAAGCCATGATTTGGATCACAGGGGAGTGAACAACTCTTACATACAAAGGTAAGTCTGAGAGAAGTTAAATAAAAACAAACAAATATCAAAATCACAGAGCTAACTCAAGTACAACCGAATTGAATTGATGATGTGAGGCTGTGCAAAGGAGCAGGGTTTTACAAAGCAATAAATGCGAGGACAGCCAGGAACATTCAAGCATATAAAGCAAAGATGAACCAGTTGTTGACTATGATGGCAGATGGAGCAAAGTCTTTGCAGATCTGGAGGGGCAGTGTCTTCCTGCTCCTGGTCCAGATGTCCCATGCCCCAGCTCCCATACAGTGACAGCAAAAGGTGGCAGCTTCTCAGGGACAGCGTGGAGGACATGTGCAGCTCTACAGACTGCTCCCTTCCTCTTAGTCCAGGTCAGCACAGAGCTGAGATCTGCAGCCAGCTGATACAGAGGTGTCTCTACCGTTTTGAACTCTGATTATTTTACTCAGGATTTCACCATGATTTTCCAGAATTATATGTTGATTTGGCTAAGATACATATTTAAAATCACATTTTAAATGTATAACAGTTTTGCATTAATTTTAGGTTATCTGTATTCTTTAACTTTGATCAATTCTGGAATTACAGAAAAAATCTTCACAACACAAAGTCAAAATATGTTCTAAAACCTTGAAACAAAGTATTTTTACTAAAAATATATTTTACTTTGAGGTTATCAGAATGAAGCATCTGAATGCTCCGGAAATTTTTCTCCATATTTTAATTTTTAACTAAAAATACTTGGATTTTATTAATAGTTCGACTTTATTAATAGTTTATTAGTACTTTCAGATCTGCACAAAATGTGTTTTTCAGTGAATTTAGTATTCACTTCAAATAACAGTGTATGATTCTTCGTTAAATATATAGCTGGACTTAAAACATGGCATAATGCAACTACTGTGATATGGCAACGTGTCCTGATCTGACCAGAGATGGGGAAAAGATACGCAGAAACATATAGTTGTATCTTTTTTGGGCAGAGTTGGAGAGTGGTTTTGAAGCTACCTTTGGAAGAAGTGGTCTGCTGTTCTCACTGCGTGTGAAGTATGATACTAGGGGAGGAAAAGGTTGTTTGAGGCAGAGAATACTGAAAAGAAGAAAATAAGCAAGCTGAAGCAGAATTCCTGCCTTTCAGATATATGTTCAGAATAACACTAAGACTGATGTGTAAAGAATTAAAAAACCAAACCAACGGACCCCCAAACCCCAGAAAATTGAAAGAGTAACCTTTTTCTAGTTCCCTAATAGGGGATTCCAGCAGTAACTATAGCTTTGCAGTGATAGGAACCAGTTAGCTATTTTTCACTTTATTTATTTAAAAATAAATTTCCTGGAAGACATCTGGAGATGCGTCATCTCCTCTCAAGAATGTCCTGGGAAAGTGTCATAGACAGCAAAATCTAACATTTGCACATGCAGGAAAAGCACTGATGATTACAGTTAACAATCTTTATTCAATAGGAAGTTCCATGAATTTTGTTTTTAAACTCCTTGTTTAAATCTAAATGAAAAGTGATTTTTTTCCAGGAACAGATCTCTTTTGTTTTATCCTTGGAAGCAGGGAGAATGGATACATAGCATATTCTTTTCTTAAGCAACAGGGTTTCAAAAATTAAAACATTTCCTGTGGTAGGAATTACAGGAAATGAACTGTTTACTATTTAGAGTTCTTTTGGTAGATATACAGGGGGTTTATTTTCTTTTTCTTCCAAACCCACATGTAAAATAGGCAAGCATGAAAGCTGCATAACCAAACCACTGTTCAGAAAGCGATGGTGTCCTTGGTCCGGCGTGGTGGTTTAACAAAAATGCTATGTACTACTGAAGTAGGACCTGAGTTTATTTCCAGCATTTCTGTCTTCCCAGACAACTATGGTCTGTAAGTCCTGAGCAAGCTCTAGTTTGGTGCAGTACTTGGGAAGATAACCTAAGATATTTCTCACGTATTTCTCTCTTCAGTCAGGATGAACTTTAGGGGACGTGGTATGCATCCCACTTAATTCAATGGGAATTTCACCCAGCATGTGTTGGCACCATCCTACAATTTGTTTCCTTACAGAAACACACCAGCGTATTTGCTCTATACTCCTTTTGCAGTGGTCTCAGAGGAGGTGCTGGGCAGCCAGCCCATAATCCTGAGGGGCTCGCATCCTTTAATCTCCCTTTCCGCATTTTTGTTTGTCTTTCCATCTTTCTCTCAACATTTTTGTGCTTCTTAAATCCCCGGAGTCTCTTATGACTTTTAGTTGAGTCTCTGTGTGCGCCCACTTAGACAGGGACCCAGTCCTGCAACCACTAATCCATGTGAATGATCCTTAACCATACAAAAAGTCCCCTGGAACTATATGCTAAAAAAGAATTTCTTACATGTTTGTAGGTCGGCTTCTAATTTGGGTTAATAGAGTCAGGATCAGCAGCAAAACAGACTTCCGAAAGTATCCTGATTTAGTTGAAGAGATGACATAAGCAATGTAAGACTAGGGGCTGAAAAGGAGAGAGTAGCAAAAGCTAAGAACCATATTATGCAATGTGGAGTAAGGGGAAATTAGAAATCCTCAGAGAGGATTCTGTATTTTGTCTAAAGCTACTCAAACAGTAAATTCCATTTTCTCGATTAGGACAGCTTTAAATTCTGCATCTGCACAGTTGGTTTCATGCTGTTTTCCCTGCCTGCCGTACCACTAATACCTTGTTTCCCTTTTGGATTTTACCCTGGGCAGTGGGTAGGTAATGATATTGCAATGGTTTGATCTTGAAGAGAGTGGTGATGAATGAAATACCAATACAGTTACTATTACTGGGTGATTACTTGATCAACCTTTTGGGCCCTGCACCACGAGAGTCCACTGAGGTCAGCAGGAATTACTTACAAGCTCAGTAGTTAAGCTGACTAAATATGCCTTCTAGGTGTTTAAAATGTTACAAAACCCAACACTGTCAATTCAATTTTGCTTGTGAATGAACCCTTCTTGTTGCCTCTCCTTTTCATAAGAGAACTTTAATTCTTTATTAAATCTACTGAATGTTCTTGCTCCGACAAATAGTATTGTCTTTTTTATCTGTACTCCCTCTGCAGCCTTCCAAATGTATTCATGTTGTTTGGCCAGTTAACACAGAAGGGGGAAGAAAAGCATGGCTGGGTGGGGGTAAACTGGTAACAAGAAGAGGACATTAAAAGGGAAATTCTTTCTGGATTAGTAATATGTTTAATTTGATTCCTCCATCTGATGGGTCTTTTTACTCCTCAGAAGCGAACATCCACTGGCCCAACTGTATTGCCACTCGATCATGGAGCATCATCATTTTGATCAATGCCTAATGATCCTGAATAGTCCAGTGAGTGCCACATTTTCATGGATGCTGAAGGAAACTATTCCCTGTTTTACTTTTTATTTTTAGCTTTTGGATAGATTCCCACCCTTATACATTCCTAAGCGATCTTTATTCCTTTTTGGGTAAAGAAGGCAAATGCAGCAGTTTTGAAATCACAGTTCCCTTGCTGAGTGCCACCAAACCTTTCCAAGTGTTGCCTGATAAGGGAAGCCTTGCTAATATCCTTTTGAGTACCTGCTTCCTTGGACAGGCTTTGTTGCCATTTTCATGACCTCTTATGAGCAACCAAACAACACAAATCCTTGCTCTTATTTCAAAAAACATTCCAGCCTCCACATACACAAAGCAGTCCTGATGAGACCAAACCAAACACTGCTAATGTTGACATTCCAAAGTGAAGCCAAACCTAAGTCAAGTAAAT
>VZTM01009660.1:10905-48199 GCA_013400555.1 Jacana jacana | reverse complement strand
AAATTGTTTGAATACGGATTACTTTGGCATAAACATAAATTCCTTCATGAAGTCTCTGTGGTCTGATCCTTTCTTAGCAGCAGTCAAAGCAGTCTGGCAGCAGAAACAGCATTTTAACCTAAGCACTAAAAATGCTGATTATACTAAGCTCTGACATGTGAAAAAGAAAGAATAACTTACCTGTAGAGTCTTGACTCAAAGTTTCTTGACTACTGCTGCTGTAAGAAGGCACTGGAGTGATAGAAAGTGAAGCAGGGCAGGATAATGGATATGATAAGTCATTTTGTGTAGCAAAACATTGGAATACAGGAACATAGCTGTCTTCAGAGAAGGTGACAGGGAGGTGAGGGTTTCCATACACATATGGATTTTTCCAACGAAGCACTCCTATCGCAAGAGGGCCAACAGCATCAGAACCTGACAACAAACATCAGGAGTTAAAACCTGCACCCTTTTACTGTAGCAGGTTGTAATTTTCAAGAATGAAGCTATATAAGGTAATATAAATTCCAGTTTTTACTATTAAGTTAGCCTGCCCCTTGGAAAGGAATGCCATATTTTATTCTGGTCTACTGTCAGTAATGCTGTTAAATGCTGGTGTAACTCTGAAGGTATACTTTCAGTAAATGTTCTCCTTGTACTCCCAGCAGCATATAACACGAACTAACATGAAACATCACAATGCCAACATGAATCTACAGTCTGTGGTGGCTTTGCTTATACTTGGATATCTGTGGGGCTTCACTCTCGCAATAAAACCTGGAGGTTTCTCAGCAAGACTGGAAAGCCAATGTTGGTGATTTTTTAAGTGAACATCTTGCCACCACCAGCCCAGACCCTGTGAGGTTCAGAGCTTGGTGGAAATAAGGAACTGGTAAGTAGAGCCATTCCACTGTCTCCTCAGGTCCTGCTCTGCTATTAGATGTGCAGGATGCAATCCTTTGCTGTTGCATCTATAAGCCCTCAACAAATTTTTTTATCCAACAACCAGAAGCCTGGATTTTTTTTTCTATCTTTTGCAGTTTTTCTTTAAATTACTCTTGATTTTGTATGCTTTACATATTTTTGCACTTTCTGAAGGCTCATGTTCCATATTACTAACAGCTGAACTGTATATGACATTGTGACAAAACCCAGTAGGGCTTATAGCAGTATGCCACCAGACTCTGAAAAAGAGTTGCCCTGTAGAGGTCATTCTGCTGCAAGTGATATCACTTTATCTTACCTTTTCTGGATTCTTTTAAAGGAAAACATAATACCATCTTATTTTCTTTTTAACACTCAGGTTTGTGATATTTGCAAGACTGGCAGTATCTGAGTACAAAATGTCCCATCCACAAAACTGGGCTCCCAAATGTAGACAAAAGCTTCAGATCTGTGATTGTCCTACAAGCACCCTCAGGCAATTATGGCAACACTCACCTGAGACTACAAGTGCTACTGCATCAAGCATTGAAATATGATGCAACCAGTCAGATTTCAGTCATGCTCATGTAATGAATACTTTTAGAGAAAACAAAGTATTTAATGGTGGAGCATGCCTGAATGGAACTGGTCAGCCTTACTACTGTCTCATAACTTCTGTAAGAGGAATATCAGAATATCTAACGTAATATTGCATTTTAGTCTCTCTACACACATTTCTGTCAGGTATGAAGCATCGAACAAATGCACATGAAGATTGGCAGCTGTCTAAATGTAGATCGCTTAAAAGAAAACAGAAATTGTTCACCAGAGCTCTCAGGAGAGGAGCTTCTAGGAGTTTGGAAAAAAAACTTTTTAAATTACTGTGCATGCACCAAGAGTTATTTGAGATACCCAGTATATAGATACATCCATCCATCAAAGACTGTCAAGTGTTTCCATTCCAGAGAAAAAGAGCTGGGTGGCATTGCAGAAAGCTCAGTGAACTGTAGTGAAATATTGTTCAACACTAGCAGGTATTGCAGGAGATACCATGTTTAACAAAGAGCTACTTTCCACCCTACTTTCATCCTTTTCATTATAAAAAAACAGCTAATGCTTTTTGGAAACATAAAACCAATGGGTTTTCCAGGGAGTTAGTTGGCAATATATTATTGTATTTTCTGTGACAAACACCCAACGCATTTGAGTCTATTGATAATACTGACTGTGGAGCTAGCAACACGTTGCTTTGTCTGGCTATCCCTAAAGGACAAAACTTTTTACTCCGCTTTCCTAGTTGTAATTTGGATTTCTTTGTATACAGATACCCACTAACTAAAGACTATGCTTATGTCATAGTGCCTGACTCCTTTTTCCTGAATGCTCAGGAAAATGAGAGCATTAATATGTACCTGTGTATATAGGCTATGATATTTATGTCTGGTTTAAACTGTCATTATAATAATGAAAAATCCATAAGTACTTCTATCATCCAACTTTATGTTCAGATTTTTAAAACATGTGCAGTCACTCCTTTCTCCAGTATCATTTCCAGCAGACATTGATTTTCACTTTTAGCAATGAAAAGTCATTTCATAAACTCATCTGGAATTGATTATTTCTGAGAAAAAAACATGGAATACATGGAATTGATTATTTCTGAGAAAAAAACCCAAACACAGTACAGACACATCACATCAGAGAGACTATTAAGTGTCTTACTTGCCTGTTCACTAGTGCAAGACTGTTTTGCCTGTGCTAAAAACCTCCAGCTTCACTTTTAATTTTGTCTGCAAGGGAGCATATGCTGCAACTGTAAGCTGTAAGCGTATAACATACAAACTCTGAGACTGTAAAACTAAGCTAGACTATTAAAAGTTTATAAATAAAACTACTCAGAAATCTCTAGTGAAGACAAGTTCTCCAAGTTTTTGACTTTGTTTAACCTCATTAGTCCCACTGGTTAACAACAACTTTGACCATAACCAGTCCTTGTAGCCACATTAAAATGATTGCCTGGTAAAAGTAATACACACAAAAATTAATATATATTAATGTTAGATGCACGTTTACCTAGACATGAATATACATAGACATGCGTACATATATACACACATAACTATGAAAGTACAAGAGTGTGTGTGTATGAGAAGCTGGGACACTCAGAAAGTGAATGTAATATTTTTAAATTCTTAAATTACAAAGCCTTAATAGCAGTTTCTATTGTGCTTGGTGACACTGCAGAAAGCTTTTTTTTTTAAATGGAAAAAAAAAAAAGAAAAAAGGCACTGAAGAAGTTTCACTTTAAAAAACCCCAAAAGCCACTTTAAAGCATTGTCAGAGCTAAAAAATATATACATGTTTCAAGGTAAATGCAACACCATGGATCTCTGCAGAAGGCAAGGAATACTGGCTAACCCTGCAGCGATACAGACAGATTCACTTGACTGCATGATCCATGCACGGGCTGTTGCTGCCTGCTTTGCTTTCCAGCTGACAGCAAACCAGCAGCTCAAACAGAAGAAAGTACCCAAAGAGAAATATATTATTGCTGCAGAAGTTTCTTTTAAGCTGTGCCAAGAGTTTCACAATTACAACAGCAAAGGAAAGCAACATCTATCTCTTAACACAGCTTCTGAACTGCAAGGCAGGGAAAAGGTTGCTGAGATGTGTTGGAGGAGGCTGCTTAGCAGAGGAATAGAATTTATGGTTGAAAACACAGGGACATTTATGAATCTGCAGACAATGTTCCTGCCACAAGCTGAATGCCATTTCCAGGTGTTTAGATACAACTATGCTTTGTGGAAAAACAAGCCCATATACTCTTTATTAGCAATACAGAAATTAAATTTAATTGTATATCCTGGAACTGTTTCTCCTGTTGAAGAGAACTGAAAGGGTTTTGATAGTCCCCCAGAGCTTTGCAGATGCAACACCCTCAGGAGTAAATCTTAAAGCTTGAAAATTGACACAAACCTGGCTACCCCAGTTCCTCACTTTTTCCTATCAGACATCCACTTTTTATGCACTTCCTTGACTCCTACAGATGTTTCCCTTTCTCTCTGCAGCTTTCCATGAAGTGGTTGATTTGCATCTCCGAGTTTTCTCTCTGCTGTGCCTGGATTGCCCCCAGGCTTGTTCTTTCACAGGCATCACCATGCACAAAATTCTCCCTTAAAACCTAGAATTTTGTATATCCTCTTGAAGCAGTAATTTTCAAAAACAATCCCTGATATCCCTTCTCCCCCCTGAATGCAGTAATGCCATGCAACAACTACGTAACTCAGTAAACTCCTGCCTCTGCTCCATAATAGCATGATCCAAAATTTGAGAGACATGGAAAAAAAAAAAAAAAAGTATAAAAGTATACCCTGTCCATGCATTTCACCTCCTGGGCTCCCGGCTGGGTTTGCTGCAGAGTGGCAGGGGACCATCAGTTGTGCCCTGTGTACCTGCAGACCCCTCCTGTCTGCTGGTGTCTGGGAGTCCTCCATCCTGCAATGCCTCTTCTCCTTGCTGCTGCTGCTGCTTCTGCTGCTGCTGCCCAGCCAGAACCTCTTGTGTGTGCTCCTGCTACCTCCTGAAGCCTGAATGGCACATGCTGGCCAGATGCTATAAGCTCATCTTGCTTTTTGGTTTTGTCGTTGTTCTTCTTCCCCGCCTCACCTCCTCTCCTCTCTCACTTCTCCAGCAAGCCTTGTTGTTAGCAGTCAGGCACACCTTTAGCTCTCCTGCAGCCAAAGTGGAGCAGGAGCTGCTGTCTCTTCACGTGGTGCATGTGGCTGCTATTCTAGCCAGGCTGCTCCGTAGAGAACCAACTCCCTTTGGACAGGCAGGAAAAAGCACCAGCAGGTGTGGGAGGATTTGCAGACACCGGTGTGTTTATTCATCTAACACCTTCTTGATGCAAAACCCTTCCTTAAGCCATGGTAGTACAGGGTAAGTAGATACAGCCCCCTTGTGTGGGGACATAATAGTGCTGCAGAAAGGGCCAAATGCATCTGCACAAAAGATTGTACATTAAAAAGAAGTACATATGTGGGGAGAAAGCCTCCACGTAGTACATACTGCAACAAAACAAAGCTGAGTCCAAGAGACTTGGGTGATGAGTTTCACTGCTACTTGACTACCTGAGATGCTCTCCTACCTCACCTGTCCCCTGTTCAGAGCAGGAGGCAGAAAACCCAACAGATTAGCTGGGCCTGATGTTTAGTCAGGGTCAGGACCAAGCCAGCTCCTCTGCTCGGGTGAGGCCTCAGGAGGGAGACTGTGGCCTCCTGAGTCACACACCCTGAATCTTTCCTCCAAAAGCTCAAGCTTGTCTGTGGGCCCCCAGCTTGCTGGAAACTCCTAAAACTCCTTCCCAGACCATCCCACTGAACCCCTTTAACAGAATAACCTTCTGAAAGGCATCAACAGGCTGGGGAGAACCTGCCACTGCTGGTCACAGCTGGATCAAGCGAAACAGAACACTCTTTGCCCCCTGGGATAAAACTCCCCCAATAAGAGCTCTGGGTCTGTCCCAGGAGGCTAATTAAAAGCTCTACAATGCAGGAAAGGAGGGCAGAACCAACGGAGGACCATGCCTGGGCTCAGAGCTTGCCTTGCTGCCTGCTCAGCTTGCTGACAAAGCTGACCTGAAATACTTCCTAGCGGTACCTGCTCCAGATAACATTGTCTATATTCTCTGACCTTTGTAAGCAGGGGTTCAGATGCCTCATTTCCAAATATAATTTCCTTCTTCAAAATAATTAGTTCTGAATAAACCTTTGCATTTCTTTCCACTGGAAAGATACATTTTGGGAATAGGTGACATATAGGTAACATGGCAACAAAAAATTACAATAACAGACCAACGGTACCAGGCTTTTTTATTTAAAGCCCCTCATATCAGCATTTTTTAGTCTTGCATATTTCTGGTATGTATATAGATATATTTAGCCAAATGGGATGACAATAATTACTTTCAAGAAATTCTCTTCCAGCTAAGCATATTTGATATTTGCACACAGCATAAAACTGAAAGTGCATACGAGGGACTTTTTTCAAAGTTTGGGTTAGGCAGAAAAGCAGCTTTTAGCCTTCAATTATCCATATATACCCCCATCCAAGCTTTTAAGCTTAACATGTCCTTGGTCAGATTTCAAATACTGGTGTTAATTGGTGGATTACCTGAGCAGATACGAAGAGCAAATTGACCATGTTTTGTTAAGAGGGACATGAAGTGGCTAATTTCTTTTCCATCTTGGCAATCACTCCATCTTTTCCTTTCTATGGAAAGGAAATTATTGTTTAGGTGCCTCTCATTCGAATACATATTCAATGGAAAGACAGATTTCCCATGGTGGTTCCCATGGTTGTTTTGACTGGAAAAAAACTGAAATTTATGCAAACTTTTGGTAAAAAATAAACACAACAATTTACATTTCATCTACTAAAGATCTAAGTGCCGTTTATGCATACATCTAAGAAACAAACAGAAAAGTATGCCCTGGCCACATTGCATCTGCTGAAATGTGAGTAAGTTCCTATGGTTCCTGTCAAGACTATGCATGCACATCCACGGACAGAGTTTTGGGTTCAGTTACAGAAGAAACACATTTGAGACTATATGGCATACAGCAGAAGGGTATATTCATATACTCACTGCTCAACTTCAGTTGGCTGGTCTCCATAAGTTTCTCTAATAAATGGAGAGAACAAGGATCAACTCAAGAGTAATTTTTAGTAAGATCATAACTGTGGTCTGTGAATCACTCTTGATAAGAGCTTTTCTCAGTCTCTATTAAGTGCAGATACACCACAAAGGAACTAGGTGGCTAATTTTGCTGTCTAAATTAGTTTCCTGAAGGTGGGAAGAGTAAACAATGACCCCATGTATCCATTTTCTGATTCAGTCTCCTTCCAGTTCTTGCTGGATTCAATAAGCACTGAAGAGCTTATTGCAAAGAGGCGACTCTGCAAGTG
The DNA here is from genome assembly GCA_013400555.1 of Jacana jacana. NCBI lineage: Eukaryota > Metazoa > Chordata > Aves > Charadriiformes > Jacanidae > Jacana > Jacana jacana. Next base: position 41,326 of record VZTM01009660.1, on the reverse strand, counting down.
ATTTTCCCATGTCTGTGGGAAAGAGCAGCACCAAATTCCATCATTACAGCTTGTCTTCCTCTGCACCAAGATCAAGACAGAGTGAAAATCACAAGCAGATGATGGAGATCACGTTAACCATCTGTACAGCTCAAGTCAAAATATGATATCAAGGAGAAGGTGGTATTTCCACAGGTCTCACTGCAGAGCACTGGGCAAAACAGCTGGCAAAGATACAACAGCCAAAGGGTTCAAAAACTGCAAAAGAATTTCTCATCATCTTACCTAAGAATTTTAAGACTGCTTCCTGTGGGAGGAGAGTGTAAGTAGCAGTTTTGGAAACATTTGGGGAAAAAAACCCAACCAACCAAAACAAAAACAGGAACAGAAACAAACAAACACACAAACAAACAAAAACCAAACAAACAAGAAAAACTTTTGCTCTGTTTACACACAGAAGGATCTGTCAGTAACAAATACCTTGGTCTTCAGCTGATCGGCTCAGACTGTTTATCTCAGATGGCTTCAACTGGATTGAGAGCCCTTGGTGAGTATTTTCAAGTAAGTGTAATAGACTCTCATGGATGTCCACTTTATTAGTGATGGGGTTGACAGGACGGATTTTTTTTGATAGCCTGTTTAGCTGCACAAGATGCAGTAGAAGCACAAATATCACTGTATATATCGCTGTATATGTGCCATGGTAGAGTGACAGGGGAGAGTTTGAGCATACTGCATGGGGAAAAGATTTAATTTACAACAATAATTTGTATCTACGCTAGGGACTGCATCTTCATTAAAAATCCCACTGAAGAAAAAGCCCAGGAGAGCAATCATTACAAACATCTTCCCTGAAAATGCTTAATGCGCAGCCTAATGGAGTTCTTACTCACATCCTTCATATCTCACTGAGATAGCAAAATCACTGCCTAAGAGAGTCTCTAAAAGCCATTTATCCCTCTGATTCCAGAACTAAAANAAAATCCACTTAACCATCCAGCACTGCAGGCAGTATGGAACATTCTCTCACTCCTGCTTTCTCCCAAGTACTTCTTCCCTTACTGACTTACAGTCCCATGTACAAACCCAGTCATTTCACTACAGCCCAGGCAGGAACAGATCTCTTTAATTCTTTGTCTGGTCATCATTCCAGCTGTGGTTCAATGGCTTTTTTTCAAGCATTTAATAGGAAAAAAAGATTCTGCTCATTTTATTATAATTCTATTTTGTTATTATTTTTACTTGTGGCATATGTTTTCTAGGCACGTTCAAGTAAGGCTAAGGCACTGAAGGACAGGCTTTAGCAGGAAATATTTAGACTGTTTGGAACCTAGATGACTCAAGATGATGAGTTATTAATTGTCCTCTTTCCCAGTGATGGGCTATAAAGGTTTAAGTAATTTGTTTTAATGTTAAAAAAAGTATTTTATTGGTAATGCATGTTAGCATTCCAATGAAAAGACAAGTCGTTCAAGAAGAGAATGGCCTACTGTTTTCTGTAGCCTAGACAGGAAGAAACCTTTAAATGCTTTGACCTCTAACAGTACCAAAATGCACAAGGTTAACAGCCTTTCTTCCCATCAGTAACTGTGATATTCTGGCTGAATAAAAGTTAAATAAATTCTAGAAGCTTATCTTTTTACTATGGAAGTGGAGAATAAAAGATTAGACTTTACAGCAGTATCAAATTTAACTGTTTTCATAACTAGAAAAAGGAGAACTGTTCAGAAAACTTCTTGCAAGTGCTGACAAATGGATACCACGGGCTCTGCTCTAGACCTTGACAAAAAATAAATAAGATCATCAATCACAATCTATTTGGGAAATCTCACTCTGGATTAGATGCAAGTTATGAATGCACCTCCCTAATTTAAGCAGTCAGTCAACAGGAATGAAGAGTTAGATCCAGAGTGCCAGCTGCCTGAAATATATAACCTACATTATACATTATAGAAATACCAGTTAACTTTTTACTTAAAGAGAAGAAAAAGAAATTATACCTTCGCGTAAATTCTTGTGTACTTTGAGCAATTATCTTCTGCAACTTTTTTGCCCTCTGGAAAAGTATGTTAGAAGACTTCTTGGGTTTTGGTTTTTGTTTGCTTGCTGTTTGTTTTTTAAGTAGCCCTCGTATATTCATACCTTTAAGAGGAGGTTAAAGGTACAACATCAATACTAGATCCAAATGCTAAATTCACCTGCATATACAAATAGGCAAGATCTCCTGCCTGAAAGGGAGAGTACTCTTTTTCATTCTTCAGCTCCTGAAATACAGTCAGCTGCCTGTGTATCATCCTTTTTCCACCCTTTCATTTCACTTACTCTGCACTCCAGGCTCTTCCATATCCCTTACAGTGTCTCAGAGTCATTTTTCCAATGTGGTTCCTGTCCCAAGAACCTTAACGTCATAAGTCTTCCCTTTGCCTGAAAGTGAGCACGCACAGAGAGACATGAATTGCACAGCAAGGATTCCTCATAGAAGATACAAGGGACCAAAGCCAAGCCTTTAAAAGGATACCACTTTGCTCTGCCAGTGAGAAAGGCTAAATAAAGCCTTCCCATTGCTCAGTGTAGAACAGGTCCTCCTCTGAGCTCAGCAGCTTTTACCAACTTCTTGGCTTGCAACAGGTGGCACACAGCTCTCTACAAGCTCCTAAAAGGTCAGGTATGTCTGTTCACCATTGCAGACCCTGCCATTTGAATGTAGGATAATCTTTCTTCCTCCTCTGCAAGAGGAGCATCATCTGAACGCAGCAGGCTCCATAAAGTACCACCCAGGTTTGTCAAGCTAAAATGAACAGTTTGGAAGGTGGCAAATGGAGCATTATCCATTTGCTTTTCTTGTTTTTCTTTCTCATTGGATAATGTAGTTTTACTGCAATATCATCCGAATTTGAACAATTATTCTGCTTTTCTGAAACTCTCTCCTGACCTCAGTGCACACCCCCACACAGACTCCTAGTGTTCTTACTTCTATCCCAAAACATATTCCTGTCCTGTTATACAATCTTTTAGCCCTAAATTACTGAATCCTAGGTAGTTTTCGCTGTAAAAAAACCCCAAGGGATTGTTTTCTAGTTCTCAGTATAGGGTTATGGGCAAAAGAATAGGTATAGGCAAGAGCTGCTTTCAGATTAACAAACTCTCATTTGTTATTACTGACTTACACTTGGTGAATTTAATGGCAAGCCTAAATTTTCACTACCTTTTATAGCACAGAAAAGAGATGAAAGAAGGGGCTGACTCGCTTGGCAGATTGCTCATTAAGGTGCATTGTTGCAACCTTATGAGCATGATCTTAGCTTTATGCACAAAAGGATCCCGTTGGCCTGAGTGCAGCTGGAGAATTCCTGCTGTATAGGAAGAAAGCGTGCAGGACAAAGAGCCTGAGCCATATTTCCAAAGAGCCTGTCAAACCACCACTACATATCCAGCTCCGGTTAAAACTCTGGGTTGACCTAGCATCAAGAGACTTCATTACAGCTCATGTTTGTCTTACACTGTCTGAACAGCAGAAATCTGTGAAAATTCAGGCAGTGTAACAGCACATGTCCTTGAATTTTTTAGTGTCTCTGTGCAGAATCAGAATTTACAGAGGGCAGTACTTGTTCAGCTAAAACCAAATGCTTTAGTGTCACAATTCTGCTTCATTTGTTTTTACAAATACTGCAATATTTTCCAAAACCCAGATTTCTACTTTGTTTTTAAAAATTGCTTTGTGCTTAACTGTGTGTCAAGTGAAAGGCAAGCTAAGCTACCTTAATTCATTACCTACTATAGCATTTCGTGATAAGTGTTCCCAGAGAAGTAAAAAGCTGAGATGAAAACAGGAACGAGCTCACCTGCCAACAGCATACCTTTGCTTTACAGAGGCCTTAGTCATCCAGCACCAGCAACACCCCTCTAATTCAACCTATTGCCAGTCACTGAGTCACCAGGTTGTTCTTGGTCAAAATTTCTTAGTTTATAATTTCGAGGCCGGGGGGAGCGGGGTGTGGGGTCGAGAGTTGCTATGGAGATACAGCTTTTTAATCTTCCAGGTGTGACTTAGGTGGTTGATGAAGAGAGAAAAGGCAAGTCTGAACAATGTTTTTATAGAAACTTCAACACAGCATTTTGAGACCATAGGTATGACTTTGTGACTGATTAATATAATTGCCTTATTGGGGAAGGGGAGGAAGGGAGGGAAAGCAGTAAAAGACCTAAAATAAGTTTACATGCTTTTTTAAAGCTGTATAGATTGCTCTAACCCCCAATTGTTGGAAAACCAATCACACAATACCTTTCTGCACAGGCACAGTATGAGCAAAATTCTCTCACTAATTACAGTTCTCCAGGTACAAGAAGTGTATTTCATTTGTGCAGCAAGGCTTTGATAGTGGGAGGGCTACAGGGGTGGTTACTGTGAGAAGCTCCTAGAACCTTCCCCCATATCTGACAGAGCCAATGCCAGCCAGCTCCAAGACAGACCCTCTCCTGGCCAAGGCTGAGCAAGTCAGTGATGGTGGTAGCACCTCTGTGATAACATATTCAAGAATGGCAAAAAAAAAATAAATGCTATGGAACAGCAGCCAGAAGGAGGAGTGAAAATATGTGAGGGAGCTGGAGAGCTGCCTGGCAGAAAAGGACCTGGGGGTGTTGGTTGACAAGTGGCTGAACATGAGCCAGCAGTGTGCCCAGGTGGCCAAGAAGGCCAATGGCATCCTGGCTTGCATAAAAAATAGTATGACCAGCAGAAGTANGTCACCCTCCCTGACTGTGTTTAAGAGTAGATTGGATGTGGTGTTGAGGGATATGGTGTAGGGGAGAACTTGTAGAGTAGGGCAGATGGTTGGACTCTATGATCCTAAGGGTCTCTTCCAACCTGAATGATTCTATGATTCTATGAAACAGCCCATTGGAGACCAAGGTCAGTGAAGAAGGAGAGGGAGGAGGTGCTCCAGGCACAGAGCAGGGATTCCCCTGCAGCCTTTAGTAAAGACCATGGTGAAGCAGGCCATCCTCCTGCAGCTCATGGAGGTAAATGGTAGAGCAGACGTTTACCTGCAGCCTGTGAAGGACTGCACACCAAAGCAGGTGTTTGTGTGTGAAGGAAGCTGTGACCTGTGGGAAACCCATGCAGGAGCAAGCTCCTGGCAAGGACTTGTGGATCCATGTCCAACAGTACTTACAGTGCAATCCAGAGCTTGTGGAACAGAAATACTTCAGATTTCATTCTACAGATCAACATACAATACCATACTAAAAAATATAAATATGGTTGACAGGTCAGACATTGTAAGTATGGGAAATAACAAGACTTATTTGCTCAGAATTGCTTGCAGCTCCTGAACTCTTACGTACTTTTAAGAGGAGCTGAGCTGTAACTTCCTGAAGACCACCTCTGCTTCCGTGGGATTGATAGATGGGGATGAACACATTTAAGTAATCCAGAAAAGCTGGATGATTCTCTCATCTCTTCTGTCAGGCGACTAATTTCAGCCTAGGAACAAGATTTACATGTTCCCTGCATGTTAGCAGGCAAATAAGTTAAATTTACCCTTTCATGAGGAGCCACTACTCTTTCTCATTATAGGAGTGTCTGACTTAAGCCCATTAGTCAAATTTACAATGCTGCTAAGCATTCCCAGTTGTAAGTAAAGTCACCTGAAGTTTTTCGGTTATTCAGTCCTGTCTCACACTAACTACTTTGAATGGGGAAGTGCAAGACAACTCGAGTTAATTAACTCAGCTGAGTAGACGCCTTAATCACAGTGACTTTCAGCCTTGATTTTCATTCTATTTAAGGAGATAAAAGCCTGTTCGACTTTATGCCTCAAGAAACATTCAGGTGCTGGTGATGAGATCCTGGAAGGACTCATGTGACAATGAATCACTGTTTTCAGTGCAGTGTAGAGAATTTGGCAAGCGGCCACATGCTGAAGTACAGGGAGAACCCCCACTACTGATCAACTGCTTATGCAGTCAGAGCTGTCTCTTTTACGGGCTGAGTGAAACAGCACCCCGATGACATTACAACTTATAATGAAAGTGTGTGTCAAAAGGCACGCCTGCATGCACACAAGTGAAACAGTTGCACTTACCGTCTGAATTTTAATATTTTTCTAAACTCTGAATGTTTGACTGTACAGTCCCAATGTGTTACTTTTACATTGCAATGTAAGTGGACTGTAACTTAAGGACCCAAGTGTTGGGAGAAACTAGTGGATTTTTAAGCAGGAAATAACAAAAAAACTTCCAAACACTTTTCTTTACACAATAAAAATCACCCATAATCCAGTATAGGTATTCCTATGACCATTTTCATGTAGATCACTGCATACCAAAAATGCTTTTTCATACATAGATATATTTGTAAAGAATTTGACATAATTGAATATCCTATTATAGCTGAAGCTGTATTAAAATCCAGAGCATACAACTGTGTATTCACAAAAATCTCCCAAATCTACTGTATTATACAGGAGTCTAATTCCAGGACTATAGACCCAAAGGATGTATATTTAGTTTGATTTTTAAATAAACTCATTCTTTTGCTCTTTCCTTTGGATGCAGCAATAAATAAGGTCAAGGCACTGCAAGAGTCAATGCGGCAGTACGTACACAATAAATGTAATTTTTTATGGTCTTGCTTCACAGGTGTCTATAGAATAGTACACTCAGCAACAACAACAAAAAAAAGGCTGTGAAGAAGCTATACCGTTCATCAGAATGACACGTCATGGTAATTATTTGTGTTCTTTGGGGAATATAGGTTCCAGTACAAGGAACTCTCTGTTACAGCAGCCTTGCTTCAGGAAAGTAGAAAAATACTAATGCTTATATAAAAGCTCTGCAAATATTCTAAACCTGGATTTCAGCAATTACTTTTCAAATGCAAGGGAGGTAAAGCATATGCTTTCACACTGTAAATATGCATGTAGCTGATCTTAATATGGTTCTTAAGAGATGCCATGTTTGACTACTTTGACAAGCACTAATACATAATTAATACTAATATAAACCTGCTCATTTTTCTGTGTGAATATCCAAACATGGTCTTTTTTTGAGGAAACATGCAAGTTTGGCTTTTTTTTTTTTTGTAGAACTTTGCACAGTGCTTTCTGACTCAGCACTATAGGCCAATTTAATACCTAAATTCTGTGCTGCGGTCCTACCTCCTAAAAACTCTTAGCACAACTAATCTGTCAATATTTTCTGCCTAGCTACATTCCTCAGAGAAATGGCCAGCTGCTCCTGTCCTGTAAGGTTTTTCTTCCATCTGGAACACAATACTTTGCACAAAATGCCTTAACAGCACTGATTTAGACATCAGCTCCCCTAAAGCCATCTGTTGCTGGCATTCCCACCGGGTGACACATCTGAAAGTTCATTTCTGACTTAAAGAGGGTTACTGGCTGTGAAAGAGGGATCTGTGCTGCGAGCAGATCTCACCTCTCAAATATTTTAATGTTTTACTTAAAGTGTCTGAAATTTATAAAAGCACAGAGCTTATTTACATTTCACAAATTTCTTTTTCAAAACTTTCAGTAAGGAAGCAATTTTCAATCTTGGCTCTTAGAAAAAGAAAATAATGAAAAGGAGGTTCTCAGAAATGTATTTGCATGAAATGAAAGGGTCTTACAAAATGAAACATCTCTTGCATTATTTATTGTATGCCACATCTGGATTTTGCTCACTAAAAGGTTTAAGTTGAATCAAAGAGAAAGGTTTTGCCTGTGGATTTTAAGAGAAGTTAAAGGTCTGACATCGCCAGAGTAGCCTCTACTAAATTCATAGTCAGCAGATGGCCCCATAGCACTCACTCATCTAACAAACAGTAGGGAAATAGAGGAGGAGCTGTATGGTTTGCTGTTTGAAGCTATGGAGGCTTGCAGTTTTAGAACCACCTTGAGTTTTATAGGATTTACATACATGTCTGTGTGTGCGTGTATGTGTATATACATATGTATGAAATTGCTGAGCCATACCTCAAGTTCTTTGAACCACATACATATATTACTGTGCATTCATGCCTATGTACTTCACAAATCCAAACATAGGAGTTTTCTATACAGTACTAGCTATAGAGTCCTCATGTTTGGGGGTTTGCTTTATGTCAGATATTGGCATAGAAATGAGAATGAAGTTTTAAGGTACCACAGAGCAGCCCAGTTCTGCAGGGCCCTTGCAGCAGCAACAACAAAGTCTAAGAAGGGAACTGTTTCTGGTGACTTTCCTATTTCTTGAGTTTTTTGCTATCCCTCCTAAGTGAGGTGCATTTTAGCCATCTCAAGGCACCTTCCTGTGGGGCCCAAAATCCATGTGAATGGTCTTTGCCTTTTGCCCATTTTGTTCCGAACGGGATTAGCCTACAGGATGGTCAAGCTGCCTTTGTCTATTACAAGTAAAATACCCATTATTAGTACAGCCAGATTTCACTACGTGAAATATGTAGGGCTTTATGAAAAGAATCCAACAAAACAACAGAAAGTTTGATGGGTAGCTTCACATGAATGCTTTTGTGCACTTCAGTAAGGCTTTGGAGTACTTTGAGTACTTGATCCAGTTCAGACATTTGTAATGGGTGATAGACCATGGGCTACTAAAGGACTGTGATAGCAACAGCATGAACAAAAGCAATTACTGTGGTCAAATGAGGCTTTTACACAAGCTGAAAGAACTAGACTGAGGTGACTAGATGGAAACCTTTAGCATGAGCATGCTTAGACACCCTCAACTTTTAGTGCAGTAAAAATCACTGCTAGCTACACTTTGATAAACATGAAGAACAGAATCTAACTCAGCTTGTCATTCCAGAAGCAAATATTAACAGCATAGTGCAAGGATTTCTCCCTGTACCAAAGGGAATCTGGTCTAACTAAAGAATATCATAGACTTTATATACCTAATTTACTGACAAGTTTACTTTACCTTACTGACAAGCAGGATCACTCTAGGCATTACTTCTCCAGCTTAAGTGCTAGCTCATCCTTCTCTTCAGAATAGCAGACCCAGAAAAAGATTTAAGAGCTGCAGTTAGATGTACAAAATCCACAAGGCATAAGAGATCCAGAATTGTTTTGGACACAGAAAGACTGTGATGGGAACAAGAGGGAGAAAAGGAAGGCGTTCTGTTGACTAAACAGCTGAACTTTTGTTGAGTACATGCAGCAAACTGTCAAAAATAAAAAAGTGTGCTTTTCTGGCAGCCAGACTTAGAGTATCTTAATGAGTAATAGATCATTTTGGTAACCACTGCAGGAAATCTGTTAGGTACAAGACAATGTAACAGCCACACAATTACTGGAAAAGTATGGATAGCTTTGTGAAGAGCATGACAGTTGCACTGAACAATATACTTCTAGCAAAGAAAACGGAAACGTGGTTTCAGGGAAGATTGTTGGGGACTTCCACACTATCTGCACAAGGTAGAGTGCCTAGCATCCCCAGATTAGGAACTCCATATGGGACTAGTAGCCAGAGTCCCAAATCAATCACCCAGAATGTACCAGTGAGGATATTCTGATTTTGATGCACCTATAGGTTTAGTAAGGAATAAGCATTTCCTATTGCCTAGTTGTGAGCAGGGCCAGAACCTCAAATTACATTCTTCAATGCTGTTTGAAAAGCAAGAGCATAAGACTTCAGGAATGGTTCTCCACTCAGACAGGAGAATGGCTTTGGACTGTAGATACTAGCAAGCCCTTTTTTATTAAAAAAAAAGAAACAAAACAACAAAGAAGCAAAAAAGTAGCAGTCCTATAGACCTACCTGTAAAAAAAGTGTGAATGATCCCATCTTTTCTATTAAGGTCAAAGCCTAGAAATCTAAGCCAGGAAGGAGGAGACCTCACTTTAACCTCATTCAGAATAAACCATGCAATTTCACCAGAATGTGTAATACATACCAGCAATGAAGACAGTTTTGCAGCAGGAGGAAAAAGCACCTTCCATATCTTCTTTTTAAAGCTTACTGGTAGACAGTAAGTGATTTAAGATTCCCCGGCAGACAGAAGCATGACACTAGTTCAATGGTTGGGATACTTACCCGAGAAAGTCTTGGGCTGTCTTTGTATTTTATTGGCCAGCTGTAATACCACTGTTAAAAGAAAGCTGTAATCAACACCTCTACAGAACTTGGTCCTATAGGAATGGGTATGGTAGATGCCACAAGAAAGCACTTATTAGGAAAAGCCCTAGGGGGAGGATAGGCACAAGCAGACTGGCAGGAACTGAAGCCACATTTAGAACAGGCAGAGAACTGCAGGTATTAAAACATTTTTTAGCAGTCAAATTGGGAGGAGAAAAAATCCCAAAGTTAATTACATTACTCCAGTGAGAAGACCCGATTTTCCTCTCAGTAGAAGTGATGAAGTTTCTGCTACTCTTTGCAACACGGAGAGATGGATCTAAAATTGTTGACAAGATGTAAGCATGACAAATATTGGCATATGACCACTTTATATTTCAAGTAGAGCTGCAAAGACTAAAACTCTCAGAGGTATACCTGAAACTACCCAGGTACCTTGTCAGCTAGGAAAGAGAAGAGTCAGCTAGGAAAGAGAAGAAAGCCCCTTTTACTCAATTAGTCACACTGAAACCAGCATAAGAGTAAAGAGGTCTTGAACTCCAAACAAATCAATGGATTAGAAGTAGCTATTTCTGTCTTCCTAATAGCCTGAGATGGAAGCTACTGTTTATGTGGTGGTAGACAGAAAATGTAAGCCTTCTGAAATTCATTCTCTTTCCCTCCCCACGAGAAGACGACAGTGGGAAGATAAAAAAAACAACTGTGCGCGTGAAAAAAAGTGCAGCACATGTTTATTTAAAATAAGTACTCATACAGAAGAACATTGATAAGACACGGAGAATTCGGTCAGATTCTTGCTCCACGTTATCTTTCCCTCACAAAAAGCAATACAAGCTGAAGATTAGACTTGCTATTTGGCAATATAGCAAGTAAACATTACAAAACCAGTGTGCATTTCCATTATGAGGTACTTTGTTACATTTTATTCTTGGCTCACCTCATGTTACATGGCACCTGTAGTTAGAATATGACTATAGAATTAGAGACTGCAATATTCACAGAAGATGGACAATGCTCAAATACACAATTTTTGCAATAAAACCAGTCCAAGCCTACCCACATGTAACAGGTGAACCTTCTTTAGATTACCCAATTAAGGTTTCAACCGTAAAAGCTTACATTTTTTATCTCATTTTGAACCATAAAATTCAGTCTATTACATGAGATAATGGATTACAAAGATGAAGCCATCTACTTAATTTTTTCTGAAGAAAAAGTAATAGTAGTAATAGTTTAAAAAGGATGTTCAGCCTAGTGAAAGCTCCAGGGAGGCCTTATAATGGCCTTCCAGTACCTGAAGGGAGCCTACAGGAGACGTCTAAGTACTCTTTATGAAGAAGTGTAGCAATAGGAAAAGGGGTAATGGTTTTAAACTGGAAGAGGGTAGATTTAGATCGGATATTAGGAAGAAACTTTTACTGTGAGGGTGGTGAGGCAATGGAACAGGTTCCTCAGAGAAGTTGTGGAAGCCTCATCCCTGGGGGTGTTCAAACCTAGGCTGGATGGGGCTTTGAGCAACCTGATCTAGTGGGAGGTATCCATACTACAGCAGGGAGGTTGAAACTAGGCGATCTTTATGGTCCCTTCCAACCCAAACCATTCTATGATTCTACATCAGGATAGCTTTACATTGACATCCAAAAGTCTTGGTGTTTAAATTACTACTAAAAACCTAGTAAACAGTTCAAAAGTTGTTGTGGGTTGACTCCAGCCAGCAGCCAAGCACTCACACAGCTCCTGGCTCATTATATCTCCCCTCCATCCCTAACAAGATGGAGAGAACAAAAAACAGCAAAAGCAAGAAAACTTGCAGGTTGATATAACGACATTTTAATGAGTAGAGGAAACAAACTAAATCATCAAGTGATGCAAAGGCAATCTCTCACTATCTCCCACAGGCAAACTGATGCCTGGCCAGTCTGCAAACAGCCACCTTGGAACCACTTCCTCCCTGTTCCTTCTTGCACTACCCTGTTTTTATTATTGAGGGTGACAATGCAGGATACGTAAGAGCCCTTTGGCCAGTTCGTGTTGGCTGTTCCAGCTGTGTCCATCCCCACCGTATGCCTACCCCCAGCCTACTCACTGTGGGGGAAGAGCAAGAACAAGAGAAAGACTTGTCTGAGTGCAAGGACTGTTCAGCAACATCCAAAACACTGGTGCATTATCAAAACTGGTTTAGTCACAAACCTGAAACACAGCACCAGATGGGATGCTATGAAGAAAGTTAATCCAATCTCAGCCAGACCTTGTACAGAAAAAGAACCTCAAGTATTCAGCTATTAAGCTGCATGAGATATATCACATTGTGGCTTACTATTTGGAAGCCCGAAATCAAAAGCAAGCCATCTGCAGTAAAATGCTTGCAGCATATGAAGGCGTGTGCCAAATTTTTGAAACATGAAAGCAGTCCACTACAGTTAATACTATTCTTAACATTTGCAGTAGTGGCTTTGGCCAGTGTATTTATAAAACAAGTAAGCCTAAGACCTTCCCTGAACTTACAACTTTGTATGTGAGCCTGTGGGACTTGTGTCCATGTTATTAAAACTGGTCTGGTTTCTGCCTACACTTTGGATATTGGTACTTACTGTTTACTCCCAGCAGGTTGTAAGCAGTGTTGTACAGTAGATACGCATATATAGAATCATAAATAAAAATGCTAACAAGGTGCTCAGAAAGGCAGCTTGATGACTTTTCCACTGCACATGAGAATTCATCATTAGTTTACAATGCTTGCTTACTCTAGTTCTAGGGGAAAAAAAGAAATAAATACACAAAATCAGAAGCTGCAGTATCCATGCATCTTCTGCCCATAAGTAAATATTCCAGAAGTGAAGAGCAGAAGCGAATGTCTGTGTAAGTAAACACTGTCTCTTCACAGGGCTTCTGGTGTTTGTAGGAATGACTGTTCATTAAAACCAAAGACCCCAAAGACAGTAGTTTTTATTCATCTAACACGAAACTCACTTCTGTTAAGGGTAAAGGTGTTGAGCACCACAGGTATTTTACCCACTAAAAGCCTTCAGGAGTTAAAACTGTAAATAATGCATAGCTTTCTGCTACTTCCACATGTTTAAAGGCAAATGCAGTCCCTTATTACCCCTTTGAGAAACTACTCCACACCCCCAGAAAGTAATATAGAAGAGCCAGTAGGAAGGTCTCCACAAATAAAACCAAAAATAAAAATAAAATAAAGGGCACCGCAGACTAAGACTGCCCATGAAAATTAGCCTGTAGTGCTGTGAATTATTTAGCAATTCAGTTTGACATGTGAAGGCCACTCCTGCAGAGCAGTAAGGCTGTGCAGGTTAGTACTCGGAGCTCTGCATCCCAGGAGCAGGAGCCGGTCTGGGGCTCCATCCCAGGGGAAAGCAGTATCCCAGCAATTCAAGAGCTTCTCTCCATGCAGCAAGAGCTTTCTAGGAAAGGCTGGGCTTACTCATAGTCAGATTGGAACACAAAGTAAGCAAAGTTATCTGCCCAAGGTTTTAAAAGCAGCACTGCTCACTGAAGAGGTCTGTCATGAATCTGAGAGGCTAAGGCACAACGAGTGAGAGTGACCAAGGCCATGATCTTCCCATGTCCAATGTAACACAAACCAGGAAGGCTCCACTTCCAAGTGAGCTGGAGCCAATTTAAGGCATATGAGAGGCACAGCGAACACTGATAATGGCAGCTGTTAAATCTAAACATGCCTAGAGATTTCTCTCTTGCTAATACATGCAGGTGACCCAAATTTGTGTTGAGACACTGAAGAACTAAACAAACAAACAAACAAACCAATAAAAAACCCAACCAGAACACCAACATAGCTTTGCTTGAGGTCTCAGAACTTTTACAGCGTGTGCACAGATCTATCGCTTGCCACAGGCCTCAATGCAAACGTGCCAGAACCACCAGAACAGTTCAGCTTCTGCCATGGGTAGGTGTTTCTTGGGCAGGTTTCACTCTCTTGGCAATGAGCAGCAGCAAATGCAGCAGCCCTAGCTCCCCTTCCCTCTCTCCCCGCAGCAGGTCAGGCGAGCAGCAAAAGGGGAGATTATTCTCCATTCCATGGTGCTACACAGCAAGCAAGCTCTCTTCTAAATATAACCCAATAGAAGTTTCTAAACTGCAAAATAAATAAAGATCTTACTTTTAAATTATGCAGAAAAATGTAGGTTACACCTAATATTTCATAGTAAATGTAGTGTTATTTAACTTTTATTTGTCCTCAGGTAGCAGATACTAGAGGCCTATTTGAATGAAATCAAAACTTCCACAGAAAGTAACAAGTTAATTTACTTTCTGGGTTTTTTACTCCCTGTCATAACAAAATAGTGATCATCTTGCCTGCTCTTCGTAAGAGAACCTTTTGACACACCAGGCATTCCTTTGTTACATGCTGTGGCTGATTTTGCCTTAGGGACAGTCTTCTTGGCTGCTGGGGCCAAGCTTTCAGTTGCTTGCAAGGGTTTGGTTGAAGGCTGACTTTTTGTGGAAGGCTGCGCTGGCTTTTTGGTCGCTGCTGCTTTGGCTGAAGTTTGAGGAAGCCGTACAACGGACAAAGGAGTGCGCTCAGGAGGCTTGGATGAAGTGGGTCCAACCTGAGGGGTTTTACTGACATTTGGCTGCTTATTGACAGCTGGCGATACAGTTTTGCTTGTAGATACCAGAGTAGGTGGTGACTTTGATGCTTTGCTAACAGTAAGGGAAGGTGCAGAAGCCGAGTGTTTCAGGGCTGAAGCTGTTTTCAGGTTCTTTGCCAGGTCAGAAGCTGTTTGTGGAGGTTTCTGAGGATGCCGAGACCCAGTTCCTGAGGTCTGAATAGCATTTTCAGAAGGAGTTTTTGCAAGGAGCTGCTGAGAATGTGCAAACTTGGCAACAGCATGCAGATTTGTAACAGGTGCCCGGGCAGCCCTCGGAGCAACTGAATTCGCTTTGGTTTTAGCGACAGAGACGGGTTTGCATTTAGCAGCGACACGCTTCTGTTTTGAAGCTGTCGTTTCAGCCGTCCCAGACAAGTGAGAGAGCTGTTTTTTAGAGGACGAGAGGGCAGGATGTGGTGCCGGTGCTGAGGAGCTCTGAGCCAGGGCAAATTTCACCTTGGGAGCATCAGGGGACCGAATACGTTTGCGCAATGTTTCGGCATGAACAAGACCCGTTCTCGTTCCTGCAGACGAAGAGCTTTTGCTGACAGCTTGAGAAGGAGCAGAAGCTGGCGAGTTGTGTGCAGGAGACTCCAGTTTTTTTGAGGTGCCAGCTAATGGTCTGAAAGACTGCACACCTGTCTCTGAAGACCCTTGTAATTTGGACCGGACTGCCAATGACCGGGCTGTGGAGGAGAGGGACACTGGCACTTTTGGTGATGCCAGGGCAGGGGACTGAGGACATTTAGATAAAGCCTTCTTGGCATTGGTCCCGAGAGCTGAAACGGGAGTAGAGGGTTTCGATGGCTGCTTTTGGAACATATTGACAGCTGACATTGGATTCATGACAGGAGGCTCCTGAATTCTAGCTGATGAGTTGGGGACATTTTCACCTGTGACCCCTTTCTGAAATGCCAGGATTTTTTGTTCCAGAGTTGCAAACTGAAGCACTCGGCACGGATCATATTTAAGCAGGAAACCTTGAAGAGTGTCCCAGCCTCCACCAACACGCACCATCACATGTTTTCCATGTAGCATCTGAGAATGGGGGATGAGCAGGTGGGAACAAGAGAAAAACAAGATAAACCTTTATCTTGTTTTATGCAGCACTATGTCTTCATCTTACATTAAAATCTATTGAAATCAACTAAAAATAGGACCCCTTTTTTTACTGTGAAACATTTTTAAAAAGAACAATTATGTAATAAATAAGGCTGACACTTCCCAATTATTTTGTTAGGTGGTTTCTCCTGCAGAGACAGTTGTCATGCATCAGGAAATAATGAAAACATATATACAGAAGACATTAATAATTCCATCAGCATCTTCATTTAGGATACAGAGTTTTGGATAGGGGTTTGATTCAAATTATGGATGACCTCATATTATGACCGCTGAAGACAGGGAGTGCTCAACTATCCCAACAATTATAAACCCCAAGCATCCAGATTTCAAACAAGCAGTGTTCTCAGGATATTCTATCACATTACCTTTATTTATATTGCAAGTTGCTATTGAAATTTTAGAAACACTACAGAAAAACATTAACATGCACAGTTTAGTGCGATTGTAAAATTAATCGTTGTAAGATCTAATTAGCTACACTTACTTAGAACAGGATGTGTGGATGATGTGGTGTCCTAACCTAAATCATTCTGAAATTCTAAAACAATACCATTAATTAGATATTCCACTTAAAAGCATTTCTCTCTCCATTATGAATATACATTGGAATTCTGAGAAACCACTTACTCGTATGAAGAGTATTTTATCTCCCAGTCTATAACGTCCCTCCGATAAGTATTCAATGGAAAATCGATGGGAACAGCTGCAGGGAGGATCTTCTGCTATATGTTTAACCTAGTTATTAAAATCCAAAGTATTTGTTAGTATTTTGACAGAAGCATGTGTTTAACAGTTTATTGAGCCATTTAATACAAGAAAAGATACCGGTCTCTTTATCTAAAACACTATAATTGTACTCCCTGACAAAAAAAAAATAATCTCAGCTACATGGAGCTTCAAAATGTAGAATAGAAGATAAAAAGAAACAAACTGTATACACAGACAAATATTTCAAGTCATTCTAATCCAATTTTATGTTATTTCTCCTTTCCTTTTTAAGATTTGTCTGTAACACGGTGCATAAAAACATCCAGTTCCAACCATGACCTTGTAAGAAACTGTTACAGTCTCCTGGAAATTGAAACAAGTGCTTGGGTCACTCCTGTGACCGAATCAGTTTTAGCATCCTCCTCAACTTTTTCTAAGGCTTTTATAAGTCAGCTTTCTATGTGACACCCACAAAGGATACCACTGGAGGGACAAAAGAAAAACCAAAAGGTAGAAAGGTAGTCCCCAAATAAGTCCAGGGTGACAGAAGGTGTGCCTCTTACAGCCATTTAGAAAATTAAGAAATTAGAAGATCAAGACTATTGCCAAGCAGGAAAAAATTGTTAAGACTTTTTAGAAGGAGCAAGTCTGGTGGCTGACGTTCCCAAAATGTCAGAAGAAGAAACAGAAGTTTTACATTACAACACAGAGAACCTTTAAAATAAATTAATTTTAAAGTCTCAACACACATTTTTTAAGCAAAATAGTAAAGTTTTCAATCACCCCTTTTGGGCCAATTCACAAGATGTACAAATAATTTCCTTTTCTGCATACATATTAATTTCCAATTAGTACAGCTATAGACATTTTATTTAAAGCCTTTTTCAAAAGAATTTCATCAAAGTCTACTTTAATATTTGATGAAGTTTTATGAAAAATCAAATCGAAGAGAAGCATATGCTACAGTCATAGAACATTGACCCACCAGAAAAATTGAATGAGAGTATTTCTTAAAGAAACAATGAAAGGTCAAGAGTAGGTGGAAATCAAGGCAAGTTATATGCACTGATGCATTAACTTCAATATATATATATATGAGACAAAGATTTGCTTACATTTAAAAAAAAGAATAAAATAGTTGTTCCAAAGAGATGCATACCCTTCTGTTTTCTATTTAAGGAGGCTCACAAATATTAGATGAAAACCAGCCTTTGTTTACTGAGCCAGATGATAGAGGTACTATGCCGTGGCCAGGAGCAGTCGAGCCCGACGCCATCAATCAGGAAGCCATCAATCAGGAAGCCATTCCAGCAAGCACCCGAATCAGGAAGCCCCCAGTCAGGAAGCACCTCTCTCAGGAAGCACACCCAGGAAGTGCACACCCCACAGTCGGGAAGCCCACATTCAGGAAGCACACCCCCAATCGTTCTACAGTTACAGGTCCTCATTTGCTAAGCACTACATTTTGGATAGGGAGAGGGGTATTGTCCACGAGCTTTCCACGCGCTTTCCACAGGCTTAAAGTTGCCCCATGATTGGCTACAACATTTGTGTCATTTGCTGTTTCCCACACTTTGTTTCGCCTTCACTATACTTCGTTTCGCTTACTTCCACTTATTTGCATATGTGTCCTTTCAGTAACTCCCTCTTAAAGGGCCTGCTCTCAACAGTACTAAAGTTTGATTTAGAGCCCATATGACAGTAAGTAGTACTTACTGCCTCATGTAGCTCCCCATGATGACAACAAGACTTAGCTGTAGTAATAGGTGATGGGGGTCCAGAGGTCATCAGCAGTGTTTCTTCTAGCTCAATTTCCTTCTCTAGTTTTACTAGTACAGGAGGTTCAACTCCATACCTCAACACAAATGCAAAAGTAGAGAGTTTAATCACTATAGAAAACAAAAAGAAATTGATGATTACAAACATGCAAAATTCTAAAGTAGTTTTACTGACAGAATAGCACTACATCAGTCAGAGGAATAATGGCCTTGATAATACAAAAAGGAACAAGTCCTGAGTTTCTAGTAGAAGTCCTCCCACGGGTGGTCTTGAAGCTACCAGAGAAGGCAATCAAAATACTGTCAAAACTACATAATTTAGGTCACATCTGATTTTGATCAACTATCTTAAAGCTTCCACCTCTGCACTAGAAATAAATCTGAAATCTAAATTTAGAGAAGAAAGAAGAGAAATCTGCTAAAAAGCTTAGAAAATTAAGACCATAAAACTGTATTTAAAGTTCAGTTAGTTCTCCCAACATGCGCTCATACCTATAAGCTGAATATCATGTTTAAACATACAACTATAAAAAGTAGTTTGGATCTGATCACTTGTCCATGAAAAAAGGCTGATATATATTTGGAAAAAAAAATAATAAATAATAAAAAAAAAAAATCACACTTCTGTTGTATGGTGGTCCTAGAAAAACAATTCCACACAGAAAGTAATGAGTTAAGTGCAATACAGTAGGTGTTAATATTCACAGATTGTCTTAGCTTTGTGTTAGAAACATAATCTATTAAGTAAAAGATATCGGTTTCTTGTTAAGAGAGTGTATGGATAACACACCTGGATACAATGCGTCCAATTTCCAACAAACAAAGATACACTTGTCTTGGATCCTTGTGCAAAACTAAAAGGGAAGAGAATAAAAGTGTTACAGTTCATGTTTACTGGGGGGAGGGCTGTGCAGCCAAGTACAGAGGAGGGAAGATAAAGAATAGGTGACTATAACTTTGCCATCTTCCTACTCAGCAGCAAGCAGTGTTATCACAGATAAAGCACAGTATGTTTTCCAACTCTAATTTTCTATTCCATGAGGTGTTTAAAACCATCCTGGGACTCCTGAAATAACTTTTCACCACCACTTTGATTTTTTCTTGATGTGATCTGCAAAGGAAGAGATCTAAGAGCCCTAGCCCCAAATATATTACAGTAGTTTTAAAGATGAAAAGCATTCAACAACTGCAAGTAGGAAAATATACTCCATCTGTTTTGTGCTTGTGCATACAGACAGATAGGTGCACACTCTAGAGTTGAACGACTGTAGGAGAATACACTGCAAAGGAGCTAGCTGCCAACCCACAGGGGCTGTGCAGCCAGCCAGACTAGGTGGTTTAAAACCCCAGCTGTGGAACAATAATCTGGGTGATTGTTACCAGTTCAGTAAGCAACACATCCTTTTTCTTAAGTTCTGGGTGCCAGCAGGGTCCATCCATATATCAGATTCACCCGGTTGCACTAGAAGATACCACTTTGCCAGTGGCAGCTCCCCTACCCCACACTATACCCTCAATTTCAACCTTTGTTATCAGCCCCCACCTAATGCCCCTTTCACGCAAAGACTTTCTTCAGAATTTGGTATCTTTATGAGCACCTATCTGAAAAAGAGGGTGAAAGTCCCTGTATGCAAGGAGGGGGTAAGAATGACATTTACAAGAGGAAAACATCAGATACTGGCTGTGATCACAGAAAAGACACAACACTATTTCGGATATGTTAGTAGCACAGAGTTTTGCGCTAGGCTTTGTTTTTCAAGCACTGGACCTACATAATCCTGGCTAGTGCCCCGTGCAGAAGCTGCTTTTCACCCCTCAGTTCAGAGCAGTTTTAACAGCTGCATACACTTGACTGCATAGACACACTAAATCATGATCAGGAGAGCTGAAGAATGAGATTGAAGAGTGAGGTGACAGCCAAATGGTGTGTAGGCCACCGTGGCAGTTCTTCTGGGTTTTCTTGAAAACTTTGAAATGAAAACATTAAATTATTTTTTACTGCTGCACTGTAGAATAGAAGAGGCAGGAGGGAAAGCAATGTCTGTTTTGGATTCTTGCAACTTCCATCTTTAGGTGTGAAAGAAAAAAGAAACAAGGCCAATTACATATACTACTCGGAAACCAAAGGCTGGAAGAAAGGTCATTCAACTTCCCTGCATGCACACACACAGTGCTGTTCTTTCCCTCGCCACCATCAAATATAAGAAATGTGAAAAGCTGTAGATACAATTTTCATATGGTGTAATATTTATATAAACAAGTCTGACTATCTTCATACTGTGCAGAAACAATATTTAGCAGAAACTGGAAATTCACTCCAAAGAGAAGCCTAACGAGCCAGCTGTATATTTACAGATGAAATCTTTCTGATGTTAAATTTGATATTTAAAATGACTTTGCTTTAAATAAGACTGGAGCACTTCCTACAGTATAAACTGAGTACAAAGCCAGATGTTCTTGTCTATACCATCTACTAAAGTTTCTAAGTCTGCTTTTTAAGAGACCTATTATGAAGGGTAAATGTGGGAAAGAAAGTTGGCATAATCTAAAAAGTACTAGTGGTCTTTTCTTTTTTTTTTTTTTTTAAACTAAGTGTTTTTTGGCAGCTGTAACAGAAGAGGCATAAGTTGCCTAAATCTAGAAGAGAAAAATCCTTAGAGGAAATCAAGACATTTGGCTTGATGTCAGAGGGTATCCCATGACCGCTACTCTCCCTTCCCTTTCTGCTGTCTCAGGACCCATTTAATTTATTCCCTTCACAACTGTCCACATTTTTCAGGAGGTGTTACTACATGTATCCAATCAGAGAAGAATAATTGTCAAATTGTCTTTCCCCCATTTTATTCATAAATAACAGCTTGAAAGTTTGATGCAGAACATCAGTGGAAAGAATGTTTCAACAAGGAGGCTGCAAGTCTGCCCATTTCAACTGCCAACAAGGCTCATAGAAGATACTCATGCCACAAAGCGAGCTTGTGTCAAGAGTTACAATCAGACTTCAAAACACTTGTTGTCTATGAGCAAAAGCACTAGGAAATCAAGTCTGCTTATTTCAGGGAGGCTAAACAAGTTCTAACTACCCATCCACACTAAGATGTTTAAGCAATACAATTCATACCAGTTGAACTGAAAAAAAATATTAAAACTAATTTTCCTATAGCTCAGTTCTCCCACTCATCTGTATTTCATGACACTGAAGAAAAAGATACACTCCCTAATTAAATCAGAATGAGACAGATGCAAATTTTCTCAACTATTTTAAAAGATGACTTATCCAGTACAGAAGGCATGTGCAGTCCAACAGGTGGGGAGGGGATCTTAAAAGAAAAGCAGTTAATGAAGAGTGCCTCCCATTTAAACAGCACAAAGACTTCTAGAAAATTTATTAAATATCATGATAAATTCATTTGATTGCAAATTACTTTTGTTTTCAGTAATTTTTTTGATATTCTGCTTAACAGGAAGATATTTTTCCCTTTTTTAAGGAAAAAACATGAACACAAAACAACAAAAGAACCTAACAATATTTGGCTTGCCACAGAAAGTTTTGTATTAATTAATTTTTACTTACATAATAGCAGGTAGAAGAGCATTTAATTATTTACCATGCGATGAAAGCACATTTCCACTTAATTAACAGTCAACAATTTTGTATTCCATCTGGAAGTATCCATCTAGAAGCTGTTTATTAAAAGGGACAGACTGTGCGTTGCAGCAGGAATACACACAATTGGCCACATTTATTTTTACAACTATCTTATTTAATGGGACAATAAATATGGTTTAGAGTCATGTCAAGTAGGTCCCTGCAGTAAATGTTAATTACAAACAGACTGTTGCCACTTTGGGCACAATGCCCCGATGTAGCTACCAAATATAGCTGTTATGAATGCATTATTCCGAGGGCTTTCTGCAACAAGAGTAAGCTCTAATACCAAATAAAGGATCTTATTGTGAGATGACTCCATGGCCCTGTGGTCTTCCCACATAGAGAAAGCGTACCATACTTTTCTCCTCTGTTTCTCAGTGGGCCTTTTCACTCAAGGAAAACATGAGTTTGCGGCACAGTTCTCACTCCTCCCTTCCTCCCACACAGCAACTTTTAGTAGTTTGGAAAAGCATCATGCAAGTTAGAGCAGTCACTGAACTGATTTTTCAAGGCTTTTATGTGAACACAGCCTTAAAATAAGTAAAAGCATTAATAGCTTGCAGAAGACAGGTACAGTTGTGACAAAGGCTTCAGAAGGCTACACACAAGTAAATCTACCTGTCCAGGGAGTTAACCACATACAGATCAAAGAGAAAGTCTTACAAAAAGATAGATTTACCTAAACCTTCAGATTCAAAGAGGTAAGTCTCATCAACTCCAATGGCCCTACACCAGTTAAGAAAGTTGGCTGTATTATCTCTAGCAAAAAAAGATCCTGATGGAGCATTCTTCTTACATGGAACTTTTCTCAGCGGAAAATTCTGGCGAGGGAAGAAAACAAAGAGTACATTGTGCACATCAACATTGCCAACAGATTTCAAAGGATATTTGCAAAGGAAAAGAATCCCAAAATTATGAATACAGAAACAGCGGTTAGCAACTATTTTGTATTCAACCCACCATGTATTCTACCAAAAAAGCTGGGCTAGCATAGAGACTATTCCACCTTACCATTGTGAACAGTCACTGTTGCTCTACATCTTCCCCCAGAATCGCCCATACAGCTGCTTCCCCATTTCCCCACATGCTGTGGTAAAAGTCTTACCAGTCTTTTCACAGATCTAGGCAATTATTCCCATGACTTACAACTATTCTTTTACCAGATAAACCAGTAAAAGAAACACACACACACACAAAAATGATCTGGATATTGTGAAACTGTTCCCTCCAAGGGAGACACCACCAATCAAAGCACATTAGCTGGTGATTTGACAAATCCAAGCATTTCTGTAGCCATTCAGGGTACTCATACACTGAATGTATTTGACTTGCACCAATGTTACATGATTTTGTACTCCAAAGGGACAGATCAGCATTTTTAATTGTACAAACACAGACTGGAAGTTGCTTAAGATTCATGTTTCAACTTGGCCTTGGTTTCTAACAAAAGCACTGAAGCCCATCTCCAGGTACATCTCAATATGGCAAATATTCACAGCTAACCTATATATTAGGGTTCAGCCACCCGTTTCTGGAATTAAGCATTCCACTAAGTACCAATGGATATCTTATTACCAGCCCACACTGATGTTATTGGGGAAAAAACTTCAGACAGGGACCAGATCTTCCTTTAGCAAGATTCCTGCTGAAATCAACCAAACTGTGTATCTACATGTAACACCCCACTGTTGTTCATCAGTTTCTGGATACACAGCACACAGAATGCCACTTTGGGAAGCCCCATTCACCTGCTTTCCTTTTACCACTACTTACAATTAAAGAGTTTATATAGGTATTAAAAATTACAATATGACTCACCCTTAAGTTATTTGAGCTACAACATTTTTTAATTGTGTTTTGAAGAACACCAACCAATTGGCAGAGTAGGACCCCATTATCAAGTTCTTCAAGCAGCTGTTCTGCTTTGACTTCTATTCCTAAGAAGAGAGGACATCAATATTAGAGTTACTCCATAGAAGGTAAAGAACTTTCATGTGAACTTAGAGGCAACTCAAAAAGCATTCCAGTGTTAAAGACTAAAAATTAGTACAAATATAAGTAGATTAAAATCAGATATACACTTTATTTTAATTAGACTAACCAGATTCAGAAATATAAATTAGAAGGATTAATCATCCTACATTTAAGAGGTGGCAGCTAATAAAACCCAAACCAAAAGCATGTGTTTTAATGTAATTCTCCTAGCCATTCAGGCTCAAATACACCAGATCTTAATAGTACTATAGATAGTAAGTGTCAGCATTGACTGGAATATTGGAAAAGGCTTTGAAATTTACTAGACAACGGTTTATTTTTAACCTCACCCAGCAAACCAGACAGCCAGATCGACAGGTCTTCTTGCATAGGCACCAAAGTTGCTTCATGCCGCACAGATATCCACTGGTCATACAGGCACACGTCTGCCAAACCTGGCCCATGTCTGGGAGTCAAAGGACTTCGGGGACTTAAGGGAAGGTCATCTCCAAACCACACCTGCAGAAGATTTCACTAAGCTGAAGACAACAAGCTCTAATATTTGCAGTCAGATGATGAACACTTGCAGTTCTGAATTGCTCTAAAGGTCTGTTACATAAAGAGTAAGCGTTCATTCCCCTGCAGACAGATCACCAAACATACACAACAGTAATCACCAATGGTGCAGCTCTCATTAGTAACTCCCTGCATCAAAATACTACTACATCCATTCTCACAACTTCTTTGGATTTAAAATTATGTACTTTCCTGAATATTGAATAATAAAAACATGCATTAAGTTTCTGTTTGTTTTTTTTTTTTTTTTCCTAAAGACTGATTTCTCTGATCAAACATTTCAGAGGCCTTTGGTGTTTAAATCATTAAGATGATGGTGCTTAAATCATTAAGATCATGATGTTTCAAGAGGAAACATTCCCATGCAAGAACATAACACACTTCTTGAACATGAAGCCTTAGCGTTTCTCTTAAGGATTGCATATTTTCAAACTGAGAGGCAGTTTCAAGAAAAACACCACACTGAAATTTCATGTACAAAATTCCCAAAGACAAAAACTTCTTAACTACTTTCCTCCGGTTCACTTTGTGTATAAAATCTATTTAATTATTTATACTTAAGTGATTAACTAGAATACAGGGGATTTAAACATAACTCTTAATCATCAACCAAATTTTTTAATAACCTCAGGCTTTGACTTTAAAACCTTCTTAAGTAACAGTACCTTGGAAGACAAAGGATTACCTGAGATAACACTTGGTTATCTATCTTGTCACACTGCTCCATTTGTAAAATAAAAAACAACCCTAGAGATAACTCAAGATTCTAGTATTTCAACTGCTTTGGGTAGACCTTCAAATTGAATTCTGTATAACACATATTTTTTAAAACATTTCAAAAGGCATTTATTTACCTGAACTGCATTCTGCATGGTCATCTGCATTTACATTAGTTTCTCCCCCTGGGGAAAGAGTAGAGAATTTTTAATACAGTCCCTCTTGCTTTCATGAAAAAAACAACAGTGCTTTTGGCAAAATATGAGCAAGTCTAATGAGGAATGGAGGGGAAAAAGGGAGGAAGTTTCTTAGTAGCAAAGGATTTGATAGAGTATTCAGTTAACTTCAATTCTCTGCCCTTAAATAAAGCAGCAGTTATTACAGCACAAAGTGGCAACTGACTCGATATGCATAAATAATACTCAAAGGTTTGTGACTTTAAAGAACTGCAAGGCATTTACTTTGCCAAAAAGAAATATAAATACTATAAATTGTTAAATCCAAGAATAGTTTGAAATATGTTGGCATTCACTCCTTCCTTGGCAATCACAAGCGTATCTTGTACATGCTTGCATACACATATGACAATCTGAGTTTACATTAAATACTTCAAAGGTTACGAAGAATAAGAGTTCTTGTATAGGTACAAGAGAGAAATCAATGTTTGTATTCATTTCCATTGGGATTTTCACTTAGATTTCCAGGCAGCTAGCACATGCTCAAGTTTTCAACAGAGTGCTGCAAACTATTGCATCACTATGGCTATTGGGACAATTCCCCAGCAAAACAATCCTTAAGAAAATTTTAAAGGCAATCTGATCAACACCTCTCCTGAAGCCAACATATTATTGTCCAGCAATGCTTTCAACCATGGGAAAACCCAGCACAAAATCTACACTGAGCTGGGGATCAGTAAATCTCTCCACAGGCTCCAGATTGAGAGATGTGCAGTTATTACCAGGTTAGCTGCACGCACACACCCACCAGAGGGAATTTCCTCAGTATAATTCTCCACAGTGGTAGTGGAAGGCATTGCAACTTCAAAATGTACCTCTCTGTGTCTTGAAAGCAGTTAAAAAGAACTTTCTTGCTCTGTTACTTAATAGCTACAATAAAACTGCATCTTGCTGATTAGGCTGGAAATCAGACTGCAGACGTAGCCAGGCAATTTTAACTTGATCTGTTTTCCTTTAAAAATGAAAAACTCCTCTCTCCTGTCCCAGATGTTTAAGACTTATACATAGACAGTATTCTTCTCTATCTGTTGCACAACCTGGCTTTCCTACAGGAAAAGGCCAAATAGCCCATCACTGAAGACCTAGTTCTCATGAAAATTCTTCCCCTTACCCAGAAAGCAGAACGGTGCTGTTTCCTCCCCAGTCTTCCCTCCCACGCTACATAAGACCATGCATGTCAGGCGTTTCAAATAACTTACCTCCTTTTCAGACTGCAGCCTCTTCCTCGTATCGGGACAGCTAGCACTTCACAAACTGTATCAGAGACACTTCAAGTGATATCTTTCCCCCTCCTTTTATTTCTAGGGAGGAAAAAAAAAAAAGACATCCTCTCCTTGATGTCATTCTTCCCTCATGAATGAACAAGAGAAGGGCAGTGCATATACCAAGCATTACTAATGAGCATGTTATGCTTCCCACAGCTTTGTCCAGGGGAATACATTTTCCTTTAGCATAAGAAAGTTATTGTCCCAGGAGAGTCGCAGTAAGAGGCTTCATTGATTAAAAAAAATAAATAAAACAACAGCAGAAGAGCCAGTAGAGAAGTTGGTCTCATTAAAATAAGGAACTCCATATAGGCTAACAAGAGCTCTAGCATACTAACTGCCAAGGAAAAACAAAAGGCAGCCTAATTCACAGGCAGCACTCAAAACACGAACAAAGCAAAATATTCACATAGCAGCTATCACAAGAATGCTCAGCATCTGCAGTTTTGTGGCATGTGTAACAAAACTAGCCTAGAAAAAGAAAGAAAAAGAACAGAAAAAGGAAAATTGTGGCACTTGAATTTCAAGGACCTCTTCTTTTAAAGCAAGTTATTTTATAAGCCCATATGTCAAAAGGCTCTCTAGGAAGTCAAGCTGTTTCACTTATATCAGGCCATCTGAATAACACTTAACAAATACCCCTCTGATGATATAGGCTACCTTGCACAAATTCTGAGTTGAAAAATTAATATAATAACAATTACCCATTTTCAGATCCCAAACAGTCCAGCTCTGAGATTGCAGGGAATACAGATCACCGTAGCTTTGTCACTTACGGGGAGAGAAGTGGGATGAGAAGACCCAGAAGTCTGTCACCTTCAAGAAGTCAGCCTGCAAAGGTGCTGTGGTGAGGTGAATGTTGCAGTACCAGGTATAGTCATAAACAAATCTGACTTCTTCTAAAACCAGTTGGGTTCCCTGCATCAAAAAGCTGTACATAATGAATGAAACAAGCATTTGGTTTTGAATTCAGGCAGCTCCAACTAGATCCACGTCAGTTTCTATGTATGTCAGTTTATCAATTTGCCTTCATTCAACAAGCATCTGGTGCTTACGGATCACAGCTGTGATAGAAAAGACCCCAGAATGAAAATGCACTGTATCACCTCCTGTCTGTATCCTTAGACCATGTCATTCCCATTTCCAGGCCAGGGGCTCATAACCTCGAGGAGTGGTCTCTACCTGCATCATGTCTTAAAACAGGGGAAGCACTAAAAACCTGCAAGCACTTCCCAATCAGGGAGACAACCAGCCCAGCTCCACGCTCAGCAAACGTAGAGATCCCCCACCTCCAGCAGTGCTCTGAGAAAATACCTCATTTCTGCTGGTGCTTCTGCTGCCCACAGGCTCTGTGGGATGGGAGGAGAGGAAAAACACCACCTAGTAACATCTCATGGCTGGATCAATACAGTGGCACAGATTTACCACAAGAGGGGCGGTCAGCCCCAAATGATATATTGGAGAAGGCAGGAGCTGCCTTTGGCTGGCCAACTGCTAAGCCTCCAGTAAAGGACTGGAGCTATGGATGAACATTAGGAAAGAGAGGTGAGGAAAACGTACCTATCTACTGACATGTGGTGGAGGGACAGGAATAACTCAGGAAAGGGGAAGACACACCCCTGACATGACCCACAAAGGACAGCCTTGCAAGACAATAATCTGTCTCTGCTCTCCAGAGATGCCCACCGCTTTGCCCCCAGCAATCTGAGAAACAGCAAAGTCAGCGAATACTAAAGCACTTTATGCAAATACTTTAGGGTGCTGAACACATGCTCTCAGATGCTGCACAAGATAGCCTGCTTCCTATCAGTTGTATCAACTTTTATAGATCATTCACTGGGGCCCAACCAGCAAGACACGCTACACTAATTACAAGCCATCTGTAGCACAAGATGAACCGAGTCCATGCCCCATTTTACTTGACTGCACAGTTTACGAAGAAACAAAACAAAACAGAAATCCACAACTCCATAGATACCCAAAACATTGATGAAGCCATCACTGACCTAGCTTAACTGGAACCTAAAGGGATTCAGAGACTCATTAAAAAGCCTTGAGCTCACAGACTTATTTAAAAAAAAAAAAATCCCGGAGTAGAAACAATTTCACATCTTCACCCTCTATTTAAGGTATATAACACATCATCCTCTATTCCATCAACACCCAAAGGCAGTCACAGCAGACTAATCCAGAGCAGCTGGAAACTATACATTAGTGTTGACAGTACCTACCAAACCCCACAGTTTTAAACACTCTGAAGTGAAAGAAGCTGTCAAGTCATTATCTGTTGAAACCGACTACAGAACAGCCAAGATTTTTTTTGGGTACACGTATCCTAACCTGCAGAAGAAAAGAAGTAGGCACAACAAGAGACATCCAAGGAGTACTACTCCCATCACTACAGCAGTTACAGAGCCCTTTTATTGCAATACTGAGTCAGCAGGAGCTCACCTTCCCTGAGGAGGCCTCAGAGGCATGAAAGAGAAAGAACCAGACTAGTCTGTCCAAGGTGAAGGGATTTAAGGTAGCAACCAACTCCTTACTGTTAAAGCACACTCACTGCTCTCCTCAGGGACTGCCTTTTGCACCTCTCCATGACAGCAAGACACTCCCCCATTCCAAGGGCAGTGAAGGCCCTGGATTCACATGCAGGAGCAGAGAATCACACTTGAAATCAGGGAGGAGCACTTCATCTCAACAGCTGGCATCTCCGCAGGAGACGTGCAGACGGCTCCTTTACCACAGGAGCATCCAGCCTGGGGAGAGGCTGGGTAACAGGAGATACACTACCCCTGCCACTAGCTCTCAATCACAAACTCTTCTCTCCCTCCTGTTTCCACCCCACACTTCTTCCAGCAAAGCAGCACTGAGGGGAGCATCGCTGGATGGCTAAGGAGCAGGCTACCGTTCGGCCACAGTCAGGAGGCATTCATTACGACTTAAATATCAAATCCTGGTTTATTAGAAAAGATCCACCCAGTACATTTGGAATCACAAATGCATCAGCCAGCTCTGCCTTATAGGTCCTAAAGGTATACATGCGCTTTTTCCCATGTCTCGTTCTGATATTATGCCAAAGGTGACACACAGCATCCCCGGCACACAGCCAGCTCTCGGGCAAAGAAAGGAACCAGACGGTTTGGAGCTTACTAAGCAACATGAATGAGCATTTTAGCCGACAGCACTAGGGCAAATTTCCTACAAAAACAGCGCCGCATCCTCAAACGCTTGTGCGAGGCACAGGAGAGACAGGTTTGAAGGGCGTAACGCAAAAACTCTCCCCTCTCCCTTCCCCTGGGTAAGTTTCGCTGCACTTCCCTTCCAACACCGATGCCAGCGAGGCTAACTCGCCCCTGGAAGAGTGACCGAGCCCAGCCCGGTAACCGGCTTAGCCCAACACCAGGTCTATCCCCGCTGCAGGAGGCTCAGCACCTTTTCAGGGCGCTCCCTGTAAGATAGGCGTAACCGGCGGAGCGCCCAACGCACCGCCACAAACGGCGCCCGCCGCCGCACCCCGGGGCGAAGGGAAGCCGTGCACCACCGTACTGCCATTCCCTCCAGCCCCACACCGGCGGGGCAGACCCCGCGGTACTTACCAGCAGCCGCCGCCGCGCCACACTCCCTTCAACGCCGCGCACCAGGGCGCCCCCACCCGCTCCGCGCCGGCTGCTCCGTTCGAAAGGGCCAATCAGCGCCCGCGGGGCGGGGCCAG
>VZTM01009660.1:0-10807 GCA_013400555.1 Jacana jacana | reverse complement strand
AGGGCCAGGGCTGGGGCCGAGGCGGGTGGTGCCGTGTCTGCAACACCTGGTGCGGGGTGGTGGCGCTGACAGGCCCGCAGCGCCCGGGGCCGCCCTAGGTCCCTCGGCTCCCCTCTGAGGGGTTTCCACCAGAGCCCCCGCGGGTTTGCGGGTGGGGGATCCGTGGCGGAGCCGCCCCGCCCGCCTCCCCCTTTGAGGCTGTGCAGGGCGGTGACGGCCCCACTGGCAGCCGGGTCAGGCCTCCACCCCTCGACCCGTAACGGCCACGGGGCCAGAGGCAGTTCGAGGGCTGCGGCAGATGGCGGGGCGGTTGGGCTGTCATGAAAGCAAGAGGCCTCGATGTCCCCTCTTCCTTGTGTGACCAGCTGCCTGGGGAAGCAGCTCTTCCTTGGGGTGGTAGTCGGGAATTCGGTCATCCCCAGTGGGAGCAGGGTCCTGGGTTGCACGGGTTTGAGCAACACAGGGCTAGGGTTTTTCTCAGCGATTTCATTTTTCACGAGGTCTCTTCTAATGCTTGGGGAAAACGCATTTTTAGAAGATTCTAGTGGCTGAATTCGTGAAAATGCATACTTCACAGCCAGCTAGGCTATGTGGGTTTCAAGGCCTTGGTGTTTTTGAGCCTTGCCAGGTGTGGGGATGAAGAGGAGCAAGAATCTTGGCACTTGACCCAAGCTGGCCAACAGGATTACTTCATACCGTGAAATAAATGTTTAATATTAAATTAGAAAGTTTGCTGAGGAGTTTCTTGCCATGACGGCTGGGATCCTGAGAACTTTGTGCCCTGGTGCTGGACCTCTAAGCCCTTCCCTTCCTCCCAAAGCTGTAGTGCTCACAATGACCAGTGCTTGCTGTGCACTGCTGGGACTGCACACCTTACTGCTGATAGAATGGGCTGAGTATAGTCCTGGGGTATTTTATGTTGGTGTCGGGATCAATATTGGTTCTTTAGTGTTATTATTGTTATTTATTTAGTCTTATTCTATGAAATCTGTTTACGTTTCAACCCTTGTGTTTCCTTATTTTTCTGGATTCCCCTATGGGTGGGGAGGGGTCATCAGGCGAGAGAGCAATTGTCTAAATGACGATACGTTGTTGTGGGTTCTTCAAACCATACCAGGGGTGCATGCCTGCCCACGGAGGAGCTGACACCCGACAAGGACTTTCAGCAACGGGGCACAGAGCCGTTTCTGCACCCAGTGCCTTTCTCACACCGCCAGCACTGCAAGGCCACTGTCTGGAGGACAGCATGGTCAGCATGTGAGCGTCCCAGCCACCTGGGAGCAGACCCAGACCCAAGGAAACCACCCACCCTGCATCCTGTTAGCCCGCACCTCCTCGCACAGCGTTCAAACACACTTAACTGTATTTTTCAGACCCACGACCCACTAAGCTCCAACAGACCAATGTTGTAAAGCAAAATAACCTGTGATGCACTTTCACAAAACATGGATACTGTGTCATTTTTACTTTGAAATAATAAAGCAAATGAAGCTACATGTTTATAACACAAGAGGGGTTGGGGGGTTTGTGTGTGTGTGTGTGTGTGGCTGTGGCTTTTCTCCATTACAGCATTTTTTTATCTAAAGAAATAACATCTTGCACATCTTACGTGAACACATTTCACAACTGAACAGCAAATGACTGTGGGATTAACCCTCTCAGCTGGTTTATTACCGTAAATATCTGGGATATATTCTTTAATGGAGGCCAAGCAAAAAACACTGCAATGAAAAAATATGAATGGCAACCTGCATTTGCCCATCTGTCAAGAGGAGCCATAACTGCAATCAGCTTAATTGCGGCAGGAATTAACAGGGTTCCTCTGAGGAGTTGGTGGGCTTCTTCTGATCAGAGAATATAAATACAGAGGGAGTTAATACTCACATGTGCCGATCTGATAGCTATACAATATTCTGCGTATAGTGAACAAAATGACTTTTCTGAATCCATGGCATGTTACTATAAACATGCAGTAAAGAAAATGGAATGTAGCTTGGGATATTTTTCCATTAAAATAAATGCTATGTGGTCCTTTAAAAAGATAGTTCTCCTAAAGTACAATAAAAGGTATCCATCACTGCACGTCCCAGATCTCACAGAGAAGGGGTGTGAATTTGTGATCATTCACTCTCCACGACATCAGCATCTCCGCGTGATGGTGGTTAAATGTCCGTAATTCTGTGAGACGGCCCAGAAGACAGGCAAAGTGTTGAGGGTTATCCGGGTGGTGAAGTTTGCAGAATTTTTGTAGAACATCCAGCAGGGGTTCTTGAAGCCTTTCCACGGACTCTCTGTCCTTTATGTATTGTCGATCTGGTTATGGTTTGAAAAGAAAAGAAGCAATTAGCAGATATATGCTCTGATACAATGTAAATATTTACGCTGATAAAAGAATAAAAAATATTCAAATATTTCCACGGGGCACTGATGCTCATATCTACCAAGAACATTTATTTACAAATTAGAGAGGGAATAAAAATGCTTAACATAGTATTTTTGGTTTGGAGTTTTCATGTAAGCTTCCCACTAGGAAGCTAAGGAAAAATCCCAACTTTTTCAAAAAATAAAGAGTTTAAACTTGGAAAAGTTTCTCTGGGGTCACATCATTCTCTCCCATTGCAGTTCTGCACCTGAATACATCTGGTGATGCATTGCAGTACCTGAGCAGCGTGGCAGAAGCTCTCGGAGGTGTAGTACAAGTGGGGAATTTGGCCATCAGGGAAGAGTATATGTGCAGGTCACCAGAGAGAAACCAAACATTCTCATCCTCAGAGAAAATTTCTTTCTTAGAAAATATGTGCTTTTGTTGTTGTTGTTCATATGGAATCATACATTTGGGTATTTGGAGAGGGAGGGAAAGAGGAGGATGGGGAGGTTTTGTCACTGAAATTGTTGGTATAAAAAAATTTCCTAAGCCACACTAAGACAAAGGCAATGGAATTGCTTCACCTTCCCATCTTCCATGAAACCTGATTTGGAAACCCCAGCGTCCATCTTTTGTCCTGAAGCATCAAGCTTCTCTTCTCCCATTCCTATGACATTTTGTTTGAGGCAACACAATTTCTGCGTATGTTGTAAGCAGAGCTAGTTCGTTTTGTGTTGTCAACAGATTAGTTTTTATACAGCAAAACCTGTCATCAGGGCTGAGATACTATCACACCAATAGTTCTGCAAGGCCAGTTTCTAACACTTCATAGTCGAGAGGGCAGCTTCCTACTGTCCTTCTGCTCTTGCCAGCTGGTGTTCGTTCAATAAAGGCTAAAGACCTTCATTGCCGTTCTCTATTCTATAGGGTTTCCCAATTTCCCCTTTAAAACATGTGACATTCTGCAATGGTCTGTAGTGATGTACATGAAACCACATCTGGTATTTTCTGAAGAAAGAAGCCCGTCTTGCTTAGCACTGGATAGATACCGGTAATTTTGTTTTAAGCAGGGTGCTCAGACACTTTTTTTCCTTGTACACAAAACCAGATGGTGTAGCAAGACATTTGGAGTTTGGATTTGCGTGCTTGTTTTCTGGTTTAACAACTGGATATACTGAATAAGCACGTACGCTCTCTTACTCTACGTAGAATGTAAGTTTATACAAGTCTCAGTCCCACTCCTCATACTTTCTTTCCAAAGCCTCTAGTATTTAATTCTGGATTAGAAGTTACCTGGAGACAGGATAACTATGGCTGTGAGCAGCGCGTATTCTTCCTGTGTCATCTTCAGCTCTCCGATGCTTTTATAAAAGTTAAACATGGGGGTTATGAATTCATCCGAGATACCTATGTGGGGAAAAGAAAAAAGTTATAATTTTTTTAATTACTGAAACAATCTATTTTATTTCCACACAGAAATTATTTAGTGTTTGAAGCCTCGGCTGCCTAAGTGGGAGAAATTTACTACACAAATCAGTCCTGATGCAAGACAATTATGTACAAAAGTGCAAGCACATCCTTGTTTTCCAGATGAGTGTAGAAACAGGCAAGCTCTGGGAGTATCTTTTCACATGGTTTCAAAGTCTTTCTTTCAAGCAAGTCCTTTTCCTGAACAGGTTTGTCTGTCTGGCTCTTCAGGACAAGTCTCATATGTATTTCTCTCACTGTCTGCTGACATTCTAGCTGTCTTCTGTCTCTAGTATGCACAGGTTGTGAAAGAGTCCCCACGTTCCCTACTATCACATTAGTTTTATGGAAACCTCTCAGGGTGTACGGTTTAATTCTAGACCAACTCTACAACTAACTGCCTTGGGCAGTTGCTTTACTTGTCTCCATAAAGAGTTTTAATTGCTCCTTTTATGTAGCCTGAAACTTTAGTTAGGTCTAGGATACCTGTAGTCCAAGATCAACTTGCTTGCAACTACTACTACCTTCCAGCATAAACCAGTGTATTATAAAGTACAAAGCCATAGATAATTAAAATCCAGCCCAGTTTAAGGATGGGATCATGCAATTCTCTTGCCATCAGCGAAACTCTTTTGGGGTTACCAAACTGGGCCATGCCGGCTGAGCTTCCTCTTACTATGTCACCAGGTCACAACGTTCTGACTTAGCCTTAAATTACAGATGTAGTCCATTCTGCTTTCTGGTGTAAAAGAGAAGTAGGTCCTGTGACAAAAAATATTTTTATGGTTTTTTAAACTGGTGTGTGAGTCACTCAGAGCAGCCACTAGAGACTTGACTGTTGACAATGGCTGCCTGCAACTCTGAAGCAGTGATATGGAAGAGATGTGGAGACCTGAACCAGTGGTTCTGCAGCAAGAAGCCTTTTGGTCTTCCTTGACAGGAAGGATGGAAACCACCTCAGTTCCCACAGACAAAGGGCATAGGATTTCTTACCATTTTACTTTTAATTTTGAGCCTCTCTGGGAGAAGACTTTGTAACTTGGTGTGGAAACTGCGTGAAATAATGTGATTTTAATTACTGTATATAACACGAAGCTGAAATCCAGGACTGAAAGATTTGGAGTGCTTCCAAAAGGGGAAATTCAACATGAAACTCAGCAGGTGGAACTCAAAGAAAAAAAAACATGAAGTCACTTGACTTAACTATGAACAAATCACATTTTGCTGTGACAGTGAGAACTTACTTCAATCAACGGAATAGTTATGTGTCCCAACAGAGAAAGTGTGGTCTTTCTGGGTGTGGTTTATTTTGTGGCTGGATGATGTGTTTTAGCATGTGACATGAGCAAGCTATGTTCACTTCAGATTACAAGCCACAAATCTTGTTTTTTTTGTAACAAGTTTAACACTATTAATAAGAGTCTAAGTGAATTAAGCAGATATATATGATATGGGTCAGCTTATCCTGTGGCAGTTAGTAACACAGCTGGAGCTTCTACAGAGGAAGCAATAGTCATAGCATCCAATATTATGTGAGGTTTATGTCATTAGTCATCAGTGTTAACTATTTAAAAGTTTGAGCAGTTGTTATTGCTAACTTTGGGGAACTGCCTGTCTCTCTGCTGGGCAGTTTTAAATGCCAAAGTTCCTTGCAATATGACATATGTAAAGAACACATACATACGATGTGCCAAAGTCTTGAAGTTTGCATGAATCTAGAAACAGAAGAATAAATAAGTCTAGCTGAGCCCTAACGCAGAGCAAATGAACTCCTTTTGTCAGAATAAATAGTTTAGCAATGACATGAGAAAAGTCCAAGACGAAGTGGATATTTTTAGAAGTCTCTGTGCAAGGTATCACCCCGCTGGGCATGATCATCTTGGCAGCAGACAGGAAATGGGAGGAAGTGGGCTGTGACTAAGACTCCCACCATTTGTTTCTCATATTCGTCATTTGATATTTTTATTTTTCCTCTTTCTTTTTTTTGGGGTCAGGCTAGTTTTCAGTGGGATGAATTCAGAGTTTTGCTGACCATAAAGCTCCTCAAGTCCTACACTCATTATAGCAGAAGAGAGAAGGTACTACTGTACCCCAAAACAGCGAAAAAAACAAAATAGAAGAGATGAAAGGGAGTAAAAAGGGATGTTTCAGCAATGCAACTGATTTACTAAAAGTCAGCAGATATTTGAAATCTTCAAATAGATATGCATCACAAGAAAACTATGAATGAAACCATGCCAAACGAGCAATTTTGAGACTAGGAAAACATAATTTTTTCTTTGTTACTAGTTTTGCCTTCATCCTGTCTGTGCTGGAGTGTCCCTGTTAAAGCATCATCCTGTATACACGTTACACAAAGCACTGTTCCATCACAAGAGGGGGCTATTTTCTAATGGGATTGAAAACGCTTCAGGTTGGATTTAATAAACTGCACTAGAAAGCAAAACACAGGAAACAGATGTTTATAGTTCTTTCCGTTTTTTTTTTTCTTTTTCCTCCCTTATCTACTGTACAAGATGTTGTCACTGCAATTCAGGTTATAACAAAAAGAATTAAAGGAGATTTTGTCCTTGTAACTGAAAAAGATAGAGGAGAAGTAAATTATATGACTTTTCAAATGTCATTGTTACAAATCATACTCCAAAAGTGAAAAAATAATCAAATAGATAAAGTCCTATTTCTGGCATCAGTGAGAACAGAAAAGTTAGCTCTGTCTAACCCTCTGTATATAGATAGGTGAGAGCCCTGCACAGTACCCTGTCAGATAGGCAGAGCTTCCAAGGCAGTGTTACTGGTGCCTCCTTCTCAGCTTTTTTTCAAAAAGGTTTCAAAATCTCTGTTTCATGCATCATTACGGCAATAAGAGCATGTCCCTCCTTCATGTTGCACTGTGCATCATTCTGAATTATGCAGAATTGTACCTAACCACCAGCCCAACCCTTTCATCTGTGGAAGATACTGCAATTCATTTGATTGATTTTGCTATGTTAATGCATGACGGGCTGTAACCCCCCCGGCAGTCAGTGGGAAATACTACCTTTACTGAGTACAGACTTGCAGAGTTAGACTGGAGCAGATTTAAACCCCTGAGCATTGTTAATTCAGCACCCCTTACTTTGTGCACAATTTCACTCCTATCTGTAGTTTAAGACACAGTGTTGTTTCAGACCTTGCCTTGCATAGGGATTTTTCCTGTGATTTCTCTATCAAGATAAAGGGACTGTTGCTTTTGTAGCAGTTTCAGGCCATAAATAACTGGTTAACATGATTCCAGAATAAATGTTTTTACTGTGATATTGAGTCAGTATTGCCAGCTTTTTGAGATCTGTATTGTCTCTTCTATTTTGTCTGTTGATTAAAACTGAATAGATTAATCTATTGCAAGAGGAAAGCTTGAGAGTAACTACTAATTAACAGTAACTAGCACTGTGTGATTAATCGGGATGAAGAGATCTTTTTTTCTTTTTTCTTTCACGTGAAGGTGCCAGTGCATATTAAACCAAGGGTATATTAGTAGCTGTTTTATGAAAAAGAAAAAAATTAATTCCTCACAAAATTACACCTTATCTTTTACAGTGTTTCATCTACCAGAACTGCTTTCCATGCTGCTTATGAGTTCTGCCTTCTAGCCTGTTCAAATGCATCAGTGGCCCTTTAAACATTGACCAAATTCATCGTGTTGATGCTGAGAGCCCAAAAGGGGAAAATCCAGCCAGTAGAGAAGATACACCAGAGCATGTTCATGGTCTCTTCTGTCATCATCTTGTGGAGGCTACGTGGCCAACTTAAGTGAGAGGTTAGCATGTGCCAAGAAGAATTCACAATCAGGTTAGCAAAATCCCGTCTTCTTAAAAGCAATCAACAGGACCACTGTGAAGCCAACCATTGCAAGTAAAGAAATCTTAATTTAAAAAAAAAACAACAACACAAAACAACAAACAAACCAAACCTGCAAAGAGGATTCAAATGACATTGCCACACACCATCCTTTGGCAGTGGCCTGAGTGCCTGCAGGCAGGAGGGAAGCACCGTCTGGCACAGAGCAGCAGCATCTGCACTGCCTTCAGCTAGTCTTCATATGTTGAGTCTATTTAAATAAGTTTTTGGCCTAGAGAAGCACCCTTATGCAGAAGAAAAGAGATTGTTTCCTCTGATATCCGTCCTTGTTGTCATGGGTATAGCTTAACTCTGTAGACGTGACTTAAAGGCTTTTATCAATTTTATTTGACATTCAGGAACACGGCACTGGCTTAGTGTGGTAGATTGTGCAGTGCCCTGTGCAAACAGAAAAGCTCTTTCCTATACTCTGTAAATTTAAAGTAGCCCTGATTTCTAAATATTTTGGGGCAGCGTGCCAGTTTCAGATCAAGTGATAGAATGGTGCCTCCTGCGTGGGTGCATCTGACCATTTGGAAGGTTAGATACTTATCATTTGCAGGCACGTTTAGAAACAAGGTGCTAGATACCGACCAGGTTGCTGTCTCCTAGCTGAGGTTATTCGGACTCAGCAGTGAAGATCGTTTCATTTTGTTGCCCTGCACAAACCCCAGCACGATGGGGTTTTGAAGCTCTACCGCTACTCAGTAGTACTAATCAAATAATAAAAGCCAACGGTAGTGGAAATGATTACGTATCCATTGTTCCAGCGCCAAATTTTGGCCTTGGTTGCAGTAGTCTCTTGTCCAAATCAATAGGAACTTTGTATCCCTCATTCAAGGGCAAAAGGTGGCTTCTTGCCAACCCTTTGAAATTGTGGCTATTTCTTTTTTCCTTGGATCTCCCTGTACTTCAGCACCTGTAACCCATCCAGGAAGGCAACAGTATATTTCTCAATGACAGGTGTCCTGCTGCCAACCAAAAAATTGGGTCCAGATTCTTCTGTTTGTGTCCATATCAGACAGTTATCTTATTCCCCGATACTGAAATTAGCAGAACTGCTCTCTAGAGTAAAATGATAAAATGAAGATCTGTGGCTCTACATGACTGCTGAAAACAGGTGTCCTTGGGCAAAAAAGTTATAAATGCTCACTGAGACAACATTCAGTATTTCAGCACAGTTTTTAAAAATACTATACTGCTATACAAGGGGGAGAGTTTGCTTTCAAAGCAACTCAAAGAAACAAGAAACTAAGCATTAAATTGCTAGGATGTCAGCCTTTTGCAGAATGAATCAATCAGTCACAACTTGGTGTATGTAGAGCAACGCATCGAATGAGATGAGTCAGTGGCACAAGCTCTCATTAAGATCAAATAAAATGTCTGTATTTCTCATTAAGTCTCCATATTGGAGAGAGTAGGAGAGGATTTCAGTCTCAGGAGCGGCTAATGAAAGAATTTCTATAACACCTTATGGTGAAAGACCACAAGAGCACAAAGGCAGTCACTGAGATGCACCAGGACTTGAGCAATATGCCTAAGTTAAGAAATGAAAATATACCTCATCAGCATGAGAATACAAAAGAGAGCTGCTAATGCTCAAAGGTCATCACCACCAGATCTCTGGCTTTTTATCAGAAAAAAAACAAAACAAAACAAAACAAAAAAAAAATCCATTCCATACAATCAGACTGAAAAGTCATAAATATTAATAGATGAGAGCAGCTTCCAAGTGGACGTGGTGGCAGGTGACATAAGTCTGGACAGCTTGTGACTTTTAGGCAGGATGCGCCCCCCCTGATTTTATGGATACATCATATCAAAGCTTGACAATAGGACTTATGTGACATTCAGACAATTGTCTGCACCTATAAATATGTGAACAGAAGTTCTGACTAATAGCAATAATTTATGGCTGGTGGCCTGACAGTGTTTAGGACCTCACTAGGAGCCATGAATAATCCTGATGCTGCTTCTTCATTAAATACCTATAAATTTAATTTCTAAACTCTCACTCAGCTATTACTGCATTCCCTCTACTGCTGTCTATTGTCTTTGCTGATTGTTTCAGCTTGCTGCATTTAGTCTTTTTTTTTTCTTTATTTTTCAGTGAGGTGTATGCAAAAAAGGGGGGAAAAAAGGCCCTATTCCCAAATTTAGGTGTAATTCTCCTGGGTTTTTTTATTTGACTTGGATTTAATCTCTCCTGGCTATTTTATCTATTGGACCAATCTATAACATGATAATGGCCAGCTGCAGTTTCTGGTAGCATGTGTGCTTACTGGTTAAAGCTGGAAGAGGCTGCTTAAGTCTCTATCATAATACCACATTTACTTCAGGGTATTCAGCAGCCTAGAGCCCTGGTGTTGGGTCCTAAAACATGCAGGGGTGTGAAATGCATATTTAATATACATGAAAGCTGTATGTGTAAGCAATGATAACAGATGAATTTGGATACCTTTCTTTCACTTTGTTTAAACTCAGGACACCTGAAATTGACCACAATTTAAACCACAAAAATGTTTCACTAACAGATATTTTCCAACAATTACTCTATTTGCCCAAAAGCTTAATACTGGAATTTATCAGAAACTAAGACAAAAGGTGCAGAAAACCTGCAGATCTTAAAAGGCAAAACAAAAAGCTCTGGTAGGTTGTGTGACGAACAGGATTCCTATGAAAGTTCAGTGAAGACTGAGAAATACACTTGGGGAGCATGAAAGTACTAAATCTACCTAGTAAAAACCCTTCCTCTTATAAACCAATCTGCTTGCCTTTTTGGTGAGAAGGAGCGATGCTGCTAACGGACAGGCAGTTACCAGTACTGAAAACATAGGCAGAGGGGCAATTAAAAAACACGTTTCAGCCTTTTCATTCAATTTTCATGCATTGCCCAGTTGACAGACAGGCTGCAGTATGCAGCAATGCAAGTCCAAAAAGAGAGACAGGAAATTTTGAGGGACTTTTTTGGGTCTGTGCAGTAGCACTCACAGTTAAATAGCGTGGGTGGCAGCACTTCAGTTAACAGGGCTACAAATGTGAAGATTTACAAGCTGCTTTTGTTTTGTCACAGCCCCATTAAGTGCAGCCAAGGAAAAA
>VZTM01009659.1:5630-26573 GCA_013400555.1 Jacana jacana | reverse complement strand
GATCAAACCAGACAACATGTACAGTTAATAGTCTTGGAACTATATCAAAGCAGCAAATGTCAGAGATAAGCAAGTTGAAAATGCTAAGTGAATGTTTCTACTCTCAGTCAAGAGACAACAATGTCAACTCTGAAAGACAAATGTCACCTTACAGATAGAACATTGAAGCTTTTTCAGGAATGTTTCTGTTTAGCCAAACCCAGTATCATTGGTTTTTCAAAGCAATGAAAATGACAAAGATTCAGGGAGAGCAGGAAGCAAGGCTGTAGCTGAGGTTAGTTTGATTCCTTCTGTGATATGCTCTAACAATCAGAATAACACACAGGGTGAAGCCAGTGACGTACAGCTTCTACATGTAAGAAAAGACATCATGTCCAGAAATCCAGAGCTCAGATTACTTGAACATTTTCAGGTTGCTAAATTGTTCTTTTTACTTGTGAATTGTTAAAAAGTATTTGTAAAAACAATGTCACACTAAGCGTAAAAGTAAGCTATACAAGTTCTGAGGGTGGTGAGACACTGGAACAGTTTACTCAGGAAAGCTGTGGATGACCCATCTCTGGAAGCGTTCAAGGCCAGGTTGGGTTTGGCTTTGAGTAACCTGGTCTAGTGGAAGGCGTTCCTGCCCATTGTNATGTTGCCCAGAGAGATGGTAGGTGCCCCATCCGGAAACATTCAAGGTCAGGTTGAATGACGGTCTGAGTGGCCTGTTCTAGTTGAAGATGTCCCTGGGATTTCAGGGGAGCTTGGACTAGATGACCTTCAAACATCCCTCCCAACCCAAATTATTCTATGATTGTATAAAGTTTCTCAATTCCCTTTCTCCATTATCATGATTCCTAGGAACCTAGGAAAATAGGTTATGATTTACCAGCTCATTTTAGCTTTCAGAGTTACTGGAGTTTCATATTTCAGAGATACTAAAGTTACATATTTTAACTGAACAGAAATACCAAAATGGCTATATGCAGCTCACACAGACTGGGACTTGCCGTGGCCCTAAGCATGCAAGCAAAACATCTTTGCCCCATTTCTAGGTCTTTTTTTCTTTTGTTAACATTTTGCACATTTGACCTCTAACCTAAAGCTTACTGCAGAAAGACCCCATCGCACCCTTTTTGAGTTATGAAACAAACATGAGAAAGATTTCCTTCTTAAGATTCTTTTATACCTCATTAATCTTATCACTGTTTTCATTCTGCAAAGATTTGTTAAGCTTTTTCCAAGCCCCCAAGGCAGCACAACAGTATTACAATAACATTTGCTGAAAGCTCTCAGAAAGACCTCCTACACTGCGATTCCTAGTTGGCTGGCACATCCATGTGTCAGTTCTTTTAAATCATGTGTCTCGGCAGGTTTTACACATGTACTCATTGATGACCTATAAGCTTCATGGGTTTGGGGGCTCACTTCCTTTTATCACAGATTAACATATTGTTGAAATTAATCATAGGTTATGTTCCCTAATGGTTGCTTCTGGGAAGTTGGGTATGTTGGAAATCCTGCTGTGATTTGGGATAAAATATTAATATCAGTAGCAGCTGCTTTGTGTTATAATGCTATGTAGACTTAAATAGTAAGGTAGTTAGCTATATTAAAAGGTTATCCTGGAAAATTACCGTACTGTTTGTTATATTGTGAACCCTGATCTGAATAGGCCTTAATTGTGATTTTATTTATCTTTCATATGCAGGTCTTATTTCCATACAAGGACCATGTTTTTTCAACAAGCAACTATCTATGACTCTTCCTTAGTTTCTTAAAGTTTCTTATTTTCTTAAAGTGCCAATGTCCATCCTTATGATCCTTTATAGAACTTTATTCCTGCACATCAAACTCTGGCTGTTTTGAACTGCTTTCAGATCAAGAACACTTGAAGATCATGGGACTACAGTTTGAACCAAAATCACAAATACTAATGTATCAAACCTGCATTCTACCTACAACTGCAGAAACCCAACAACTTAGAGATTCAAGCAGATGTCACCTGGTGGTGTCCATGTTCATTTATTTTGGTCCAATGACTTGCTCAGTTGGTGCTGAGAAAGAATTTTTAGAATTATTATTTTAAAATAATTTTAAAATTTTTTTTTTTTTGAAAAAAAAAAAAAAAGGGGCATCTGTAGGATATTGTTCTCATCAATAATCTCACCAAGCTACCATTGATTTAAATGGAAAATGCTCCAGGTGAACTGTGGAATAATTTGTTGCCTCAAAGCTGGGCTAGGGATAATGGTCTGGCAACGTATATAGTAACGCATGATATTCAGAAGCTGGCAGGGACCAGACTAAGGAGAGGAGAGTAAGAGTTAGTGCACACATAAGGAGATGCA
This sequence comes from Jacana jacana, assembly GCA_013400555.1. NCBI lineage: Eukaryota > Metazoa > Chordata > Aves > Charadriiformes > Jacanidae > Jacana > Jacana jacana. Next base: position 24,240 of record VZTM01009659.1, on the reverse strand, counting down.
AAACGAGCTACTAAAGTAGAGATATAATTAATCAATCAGCCAGCACATTTATTGAGTAATGCGATGGCATATGTCCAGTTAGAGAAACTGGAGGGAGTTCAAAAAAGTCCCCCAGAACACCTAATCTACATGGATACTCGTGATGGGATATCATTTGCCCCAGGAAACTGGAAAAGCTACTTTGTGAAACGACATAGATCAGACATGAGATAGCTGTGAACAGCTGTCCTGTTTTACTTTGTGGTTGTTTTTTTTTTACCCTAGAGGTGAAAAAGAAAACAAGAAACAGTCACTGCAGTGTCATTTACTGGACAAATGCTCTCCCAAAGAAGGATTTTCTGTTGTGATTTTTCTTTTGTAGACTGACAGAGATCCTGTTTCATGCAAACATTTTTAATATTTAACTTCTAGACAGACATTCCTTCAAAATGTACATGAAAGTGCAAAGGTGGAGGCAAAAAAGACACTAATCTTTTGAGGTGGAAACTGATTTTTGACCATTTTTTTGGTTCTGGGAAAACTTTTGTGCTGCTCCTTTTCTGCTATTGTAAGAAAAACTATATGAAGCATGAGAAAAATAGTACTCACCACTTCCTATTTCCCTTGGTGTTTTGCCCTAATGAATCAGGTGATTGGCTCTGGAGTCACAGTTATCACCTTCTACTTGAGAAAGTAGGTAGCTAATCTCAGATGAGGAAATAGCTCAGATTATCAGACTGTGTGACGTAAGTGCTCCCTGAGTCACCCAGGTGCCTGTGGCATGTTTTTTCTAAGGTTTTTTCAAAGTTTTCTTTTGAACCACAACCTTTCTCCCAGCATCTACCAGCTGTGCCAGCTGCTACCAAATCTGGCCTCTTGTCATTAAAAAGTATTTCCAGTCTTTCATTAAGGCCAACCTGAAAGCAAATATGTACTGCTTTTAAGATGGGTCCTTCTAATGACTCTTCCAACCCTTTGAAGCCTGAAGAGTACATTTTGGGGCTAGCTATACAGGAAGGTGTCTCCATATAATCTATTCAGTCTTTTGGCTGAGTGTGAATTCAGCACCACTGTATACAACTCCATGTAGGCTGGAAATCTGTTGTCTATGATACTGTGATGGAGATTGCCACCTTATTCCAGATTACATTATGCAGCTTTGTGAGAAACAGTATCATAGAACCATCATAGAACCATAGAATGGTTCAGGCTGGAAGGGACCTGTAGGGTCATCTAGTCCAACCTCCCCACAGTCAGCAGGGACACCCTCAACTAGGCCAGGTTGCCCAGGGCCTCATTGAGTCTCACCTTGAATATCTCCAGGGAAGGGACCTCAACCACCTCCCTGGGCAACTTGTTCCCGTGTTCCACCACCCTCATAGTAAAGAACCTATTCCTAATATCCAATCTAAATCTGCTTTTCTGAGAGTATCTCAGTATAAATCTGTATGTCTGAGCATGGCTTCGATTACCTTTGCATGAACAGTTAACCAACTCAGGCATGACCCAGTAAATCAGACTTTCTGTGATATTTTGGAACTAGGAAGAACAAGGGCTATCACAATATGTGAGAATTCCCCAGGCATTAGATAAGATGGGGTCAAAACTGTGCCAGTAAAAAGTATTATAAGTCACCTATAGACCACATTAATTCTAGAGGTGGTCTTGGACCTACTTACCTGCAGAACTTCCAAAGACAGGAGGTAGACAGAGGATCTTTCATGATCTATAACCCAGATTCAAGAGAGATTATTTCCTACTCTCCCACTGTTGATAAGAGAAATCACATTGCTGAAAGCCTAAAACTGGTGAATTTTAATGAGTGACGTGCGTGGGAACTGCATTGTCTAGCAGAAAGAGACAGAAATAAGACTGGTCTGCTTTTGCTTTGGCATAAGTAGCTAGTTGTGATAAATAAAGAGCCATTGACACTGACCTTCTAAGCTAGTCAGGACCCAGACACTAATGACGACTGGAGAGAAATGTAGAGCCACAGGTGGAAAGAATTTCACACAGAAGTTAGGAGAGCGTGACATGTTCTGCCAGATAAAATTTTGTCTCAGAGTGGAAATGTGTCCATATGGATGCTTCCTCCGTGAGTCCATTTTCTTCCTGACCTGAACCTCCAGTGCAACGAACAAATTAGTGGAAATCCAGGTGACTAGACACCTGAGACACCCTGAGACAAGCCTTTCCTGTGGACTATGACACTGAAAGAAGAGAGCGTGGGAATTTTGTATGCAGTCTTAAAACTGAGGGAAATGCCTAATGATGGTCTGTTCTCCTCTGGCTCTACTCCACGATGGATAGATCCATTCACTGGCCTGCTAGTGGAGTGTTGTGTTCATAGTTTAGCATGTCTAGTCTCTTGCTAACTTACAGTAAACTGTGGCAAAGAATGAGCAATCTGTCTCTTCAAATGAAAATTCTGGGAAGGTGACTATAGCTTGTTACATGTCATGGCTTTGATCAGAAAATCTGAGATGTTAATAGGCTTTTATCAGCACCTGACAAGTATTACTCTTTGGTACCGTTCCTCAGCAATGCCGTTGTTTCATGGCATCAGGGGAAGTAAAACCAGCAGGCATACATCCAAGGTCTCTTTTGCATAAAGAATTGATGACAAGTATGATGAACAAATGAGGCACAGGGTGAGGAAGGACTGTTATGGCATGACACAGTTTCATCCTGCAGGTCTGAGGCTGCCCAGATGTCCAGAGAAGTTAAAAAAGGAACTACTTATTTAAGAATACTACCAGAATTAAAGGGGAGCATGTTGACTAACTAGCATGGGCCTCTTCCAGAAGATCTTAGAAGGAGAAGTTCATGCAAACAGGGCTCGCTCTGCACACACCAGAATTAATCTCCAGGATACATATACCTTGTTGTCATTTGCAACATTGAGGAAAAACACTCTTTTCAGTGATCTCAAGTAATTCACAAAGAAGCAGCTGTGCCCTGAGTAAGAAACTAAAAAATACAAATCACACTCTCATTCTCAGATTAGTCAAGTACCTGATTCATCAGACTACATGATAGAAGTCACTTATGCTGTATTTTCTAATAGAGACTACAGATGGAGTTTTTCTGCTCATTGAACATTTCTTTTTTTAGTTGTTTTTTTTTTGTGTGTGTTTCTTTCTATTTTTTTTTAAACTCATTTTCTTTTTTCCTTTGCATTTATTTAGCAGGAAAAAGCCCTACTTCAACATCAAATCTTATCCATAGGGAAATCTCTCATCCTGTTTAGAAGTGCAGATTACTCAAAGCCACCTGCAGAAGGTGTGATTAAAACAATACAATAACACTGGGAATATTTTCTTTTATTGTTGAATTGTACAACTGCCTTTTCTTTAAAATAGGAAGAAACAGTATGTTATTAATGTAATGTACTGAAAACCCTGAATTATTAGAAAAATAGGTAGTTACTTGATGCTTGAAATGTTGCATAGCATAACTCAAATTTAAAAGTTGCAATATATTAAAAAAACTTTAAAATATTCAGATGCATACTGCAAGCAGTGATTTTTTTTTGGAGTTTCTATAAGTGTTTCCAAAAATTAGACTCAAATAATTGACCAATTTGAGCAAAACACACAAGTTGGGAAACATGAAAAGGTGTTCCATAAGACACACTGTATGTGATCCACAGTAAAACATAAAATAAGCAGGAGTCATAATGACACCAATAAGAAGAGCCTAGCAAACTAACCAAAGAATTTATTCTTGCAAATGTGTCCCACATGTCTAATTTTGAAATTGTGAACACAATTTTACTACTTTACCTGGTAACAGGATGACTTAATACCCTAATACACTTGTTTTTAATGTGAGAAATATAAGTATTCTTTAAGTGTGTTTTAGCTGTCTCAACTTAGTGGTAGAATACGCAGGTTTGTCTCTGTCTAGTCCTGTTTATCGATTCCCACTATTTTCAGACTGTAAACCTAAAAAAGTAATTTTTCACTCTGCTCAGCCTACATAACAGGCTTATATGTAACAGAACATTCAGGGAACTGGGTGACTGTAATTGCTTTGATAAAACAGTTTCAAGAGAACATACTAGTGTGTAAAAACTAAAACTTGGTACTTTTATTGTTGTTAACTCAGTGGAGAAAGACATTCACCAGAGGCAATGCAGAAGAGTGGGCAAAACCTATATCACTCATGGTCTTTGAAATTGCTCAGATTTATAAGCATCCTGTTTTAAAACCTAACACCAATGAGAATGATGTTGAAAACTGTGAGTGTAAACCTGTTCAGGCACAAAAGGTTTCCAAATTGGAATTGGGTTTCCAAATCCTAGATGAGTACACCAAATAGAGATGCAGTGAAAAACCCGAAGTTTTCTCTGCTTTATTTTTGTCAGAAAGTTGAAAAAAATGCTATTTGCAAAAACACCACTATTGGTTAGCTTTTAAAAGCCATCTCAGTCTGGAGATGGTTCATAGTTATAAATTCAAAGCAGAAATTATATAAAGCAGCTTGGTTAAGAAACAAATCCCATTGTCAACTTTTGCTGTCAGCTTAGTTTAGGTGGCTCCTCACTCAGCATGCTGTCAGTCAGTCCTGAATCCCATTCCACACCACATTGCCCTCATACTCTAATTAGGGACACTATTTGTGCAGGATTTTGTCCTCCATCAGAGCCTTTGTACATAAGAGAGATGTAGGGGTCCTTGTTGCCTCTTCTGAATTTATGTTTTATGACCTAAAAATTATTGTAAATATCTTTGCTAGTAAATATGACTATAGAACTCTTGATAACATTTAATAATACACTGTATGATATATGTCTAAATTTTCTATCAAAAACTGGATGAAACACTCTTCAGTGTTGTTTCTCCACCAGGGCTTAAATGTTGGCAGTAAGTCATACCTTGTGCAAGCAGAATGCAGGTGAAGTGAATATTAAGTGTTCTGAAAAACACCGTTCAGATTATACATACTCTTTTTTTTTTTCAGTGAAAAACATTCCACCTTCGATTTATTTCCAGTTTAAAATAGTTATCTCATTAGTAATACTTAAAATGAATTTCTGGATGTGACTATGTATGTTCACTATTCAAGAGAAAAAGAAAAGAGAAAATATATGAAAATGCTGCACCACTGAAATTAATTGGAAAACTCTTGTTACAAGTTTAGAAATTCGTCAAATTATTAAATTAGATGTTTTGTATCATATTTCTACTGTCTTAAGCTAGGAAAAATTTGAGTGTTAAGGAACTACATATAGAAGCTTGTGATACATAAGTATTTTTCAGAATTAAAAAATATATTTGGATTCCTCTTGTATATGTCCTTTTACCTTTTGTTGTACATAGCTTAAGCAATTTTATATAATATATAGGATATATATAATACGATCACATAATAAACTTGTTACATCATAACCTGAATCAGTATTTCACAGAAAATCTTCATGAAGAACACTCATATGATATATGTTCACATTTCCTACATGAAATACTGACAAATTAATCTGTAACATCTTCTGATAAGCAAGTGGTAGTGAAAGCCTCAGCCTTAGAGATTCCAGTAAGTGATGCTGTTCTATCATTTGTCTTAATCTTTTATGAACTTTCAGCAATTATTAGCTTTACAGCCCCAACAGTCATTGCTGAAAGCTCTTTCAGCAGTACCACATCCACATATGTCAGTAGAAGTTAAGAAACAGAAAGATATTTCCATCCTCTTCCATAAGCATATCATTTGTACCTGACTAACGTAACATGAACTGACAATAACTTGGCATTTGCTAGAGTTTATTTNTTTTCAATAAGAGCAGTACTCTGCAGGTGCAGTTATCTTTTGCAGTACATAAATTTTAAGGAGACTGAATTCTTTTTCTCCCCTAACAAAGACCTCTGAGACTTGCCATGCAGTTGAGAACTTGCCATGGAGGTATAACCTCTGACCTCCAGTGCAACGTGCAGCAGAAAAAAGCAAACTCCCTGGTCTGTACAGAACACCTGCCTCAAACATCTGCAAGCAGCAGAGTCAGCAATTTAATGAACTGGCCTGCTCACAGCCCTGTGATTACAATAGCACTGCAAAGATTCACAAGCAGACCAAGACTANCCTGTAAACATACACTAGTCATTTTAATACAGAAGATTCTCTAAGGGGGTGGTCTATTTTATAAGATTTCCTGCATCTAGAAGAATCTATCTTTGCTCTTTGCATTTGAGAAGTTGAAAAGCCAACACACAGGTGGCCNAATACTAAAATGTTGACCTTTTGCAGCCTTAGTATGATCAAGACTCATACTTCATATTGATGTAGCCTGTTAAAAACACCAGCCCACTTTCCTGTTGCACACTAATGTTTTATGTGCTTACTGGTTTTATATTCTTTTTTTACTGATGGACTTGTACCCATTTGGAACATCCATTGGAGGGAAACCACACTGTAAAAGCATGGAGAGAAAACCTCTGTTTTCCCATTTGTCCATTTGTAACAATATTTCTATATGCTTACGTAGTGATTCAAAATCCCCAAATAAAACTATTTTTTTTCTTAGAGTTTGCACAATACAGGCCACTGTAAGGATGTCATATATAAGTCCCAGTAGACTTTAGACAGCACATATTTGTGTTGTCTCTCAAGCTTGCTGGGACTCTGTTGTGAATAACATACTATTTCCGCTTTGGGTTTTTTGGTTGTTTTGGGCAGGGGGTGGTGGGTGCGGATATTGCTTGGAGAGAGGGGTGGCTCCTGAGGTGTATGTAATACCACATGTTTTGGTTGTTTCAAAAGCATAGTCTGCTTGGGAAAGTGTTCTGCTGTGGGACCGGACAAATAGCCTTTGAAAACATTGTGGGTCAGTTCTCCCTACCTACCAGGGCCTGTATGTGTGCATACAGTGAACTAAATGGCACTTGGTCTTTCAGCTCTACACCACCTTTATTAAAATATAGTCAGAAAAGAACACTTTTGAACAGGATAATAACAGGGATTGTTTAGCTGGGGGAGGCTGGAGGGAGACCTTAGAACTCTTTACAATTGCTTAAGAAGGTTGTAGAGAGGTGGATCACTTTTCCCAAGTAATGAGTGGATATTCCGAAAAAAATTCTTCACCAAAAGGTTTGTCAAGCATTGAAACAGGCTACCACCACGAGTCACCACCCCTGGTGATATTTAAAAGACATGTAGATGTGCTGCTTAGAGACATGGTTTAGTGGTGGACGTTAAGGCTTAGGTGTATTAAGTTAATGGTTGGACTTGATGACCTTACAGGTCTTTTCCAACCTAAATTATTCTATGATTCTAAACTTAATAAGTATGGCATTCATACTGTGTTCTGAGCAGGCCATCTCATACTGAAATTAATATTTCTGACTTGCTGAGAATGTGAATTCACACTGAAATCAAGATACACTACTGGTAGCAAAGAAAGACTACCCAGGACCAGGTCCTATGTGTCTTTGCCATAAACACAGTATAATTCTTCCACTGCAAAACTTATAAAACAATTTTCTACTGAGCCTTTGCCAAATATTAATCTTACTTACTTATCTAGAGCATCCTAATTGAGTCATTAGCTCTTTCCACTTACCAGATCGTTGTTAAGCTTATCTTTCTGATTTGGCCACAATTTTTTCTTTGCTTCTTTCTGTTGCATAAAGCACACAACAGAGCCCATCCCTTTCACTGTAATAAGACTGATAAACCTCTAAGGTCCCTGGGATTATAAATGAGGAGAGCTTGCCCTTTGTTAGCCTGAGTGTTTGGAAGTTGGGTTCCCAGATGTATTTATGTAGTGCAAATTGCAATGTTGCAGAGTATAACTTGAGTGCCCAGCCTTATTTCCTCAGATAAATTATTTTCCTAAATCTCCTAAAAACTGGGATTTATCCAGATGTGCTCTATAATGACACCTGTAATGCTGGTTCCCTGACAGTCTCAGACCAGGAAATCTGCTGAATACACTCAAGTTCCCTCTCTGTTTAACTCCTAAATCTCCTAATTAATCTGAGGCACAAGGGTGGGAGAACACAGGTAGAAGACTCAAAAGACAGATTCATTTTAATACATTACACTGTCATGGTATGACAAAAGATCATTAGACCTGAGAATTGCTTGCAGATGCTCAAGATACCCTGCTCAATTTAATTTGAAAATTAGATAAGTTTGGTCTGAGTATCAAACAGCCCTTTAATTCCATAGAAGGAGGAAAATCTGTTAAAGAAAATTTCTTTAGCTACATAATCTCCTATGAAAGTTTCTTTCAAGCTTAGTTTTTAATGTACCAAACATTCATGGTTTCTTTTAAATGTCCCTAAAGTTTTCTTCCTACTGTTCTATTGTGAGAACGATTCTAATCTAATTAGGGTACTTCTTTACTCTGATGGAAAATTTGTGAGCACGTAGGGACAGAAATGTCTGAGAAAGGATTTACAGGTTCCCAGCTAATTACATTCCATGAGAGTTCTCTACTAATGCCCCTCTTTTCCACCTCTGATTTGGGTACAGGGTAATTTTTACCTGATGAATATCCCTAAGAAAAACAACAGAATGTCTACTCTTTCTCAAATTAATCTATAATCTATAGTAAAAAAGTAAGATCTGCAGGAAGTGTATTCGCTACAAATTACATGTACACCAAGTACCCCAAAAATGCATAACAGGCTTTGACCACACCCATGTCAGGGCCAAAAAAAAAATATTTCTTTCTTACCATGGAAGAATTAACCATTGTCTAGAAATGACAAATCCTGTCATTAGGGGTTTACCCCAGGGATTGCTACTGGCTCCTATAGCTTTCAACATCTTCATCCCCTGGCTGGTAGGACAGTGTGCACCCTCTGTAACTTTACAGATGAAACACAATTTGGATGAGTGCTTGATACACCAGATGGTTGTGCCATGATGCAGAGAAGCCACAAAACGCTGGAGAAATGGACAGAGAGGAATGCATGAAGTTCAGCAAAAGGAAAAGTAAAGTCCTCCACCTGGAGAAGAATAAGCCCATTTACCTGTACAGGCCAAGGCTTAACTGACTGGAAAGAAGCTTGACAGAGAAGGATCTCTGGGTCCCAGTGGACACCAGGTTCACCAAAAGCCTGTAGCCTGCTCTCATGACAATGCCTAGCTGACAGGTGAAGGAAGGTGATCTTTATTCTTTGCTGAGCACTACCAGGAGACATCTGGATTGCTGAGTCCAGTTCTGGGCTCCCCAGCATAGCAAAGGGCCACAAAGGTGATTAAGTCACTGGAGCATCTTCAACACGGTGAGAGGCTGAGAGAGCTGGGACTGTTCAGCATGGAAAAGAGAAGGCTCAGGGGGAATCTTATGCAGGAGTATGAATATATGATAGGGAGAGAAAAGTAGAGTGATCTCTTCTCAGCAGTGGCCAGTGAAAGGACAATGACACAAATTGCTGCATAGGAAACTATGAACACCAGGAAACACTTTTTTTTTTTACTGTGAGGGTGGCAGCACTGGAAACAAGTTGCCCAGAACATGGGCTCGGCAAACTGCCATAGTTGGCCCTGCTTGACCAGGGAAGCTGAATTCAAAAGTCCTGAGAGATTAGACAATCTAACCTCATTTATTCTGTGTGATTCTGAGTAACCCAGCCTTTTTGTGTTAAAATTGGATATTGGTTCTGGGATCCATCTTACAGGCTACACAGAACAGAAGGCCAAGGTGGCTTTCTGATCTCAGTACTGAGCACTGACTATGCACATAAATTCTCTGGCTACATGAAGCATAGCAAACCAGATGGAGTCATCCTCTGCGAGAGGTTGCCACTTCATCTACCCTGCTTCAGAGCTGACTGCAGGGAAATGGTAAAACAAGAATCTATTCTTAGGTTAGTCAAGGACTCATATAGGACCCAGGAAAAGTGTTTAAAGTGGCTTTATTCTAATACTTTTACAAGTTAGGCAAAAGTAACCTAGCTTCCAGGACTCTAAAATATGACCAGAGACAAGAATTTTGTGAGTAAGCACTGAGGTGATAAGGTAGCAAAGCTCTTCTTCTCCAAGCAATCTGAATACTAATAGTCTCCTTGAGCATAAAAAACCAGATGGAATCAGCATGTTCAATGCCCAAGACAGCTCTGGCAGTACGTGCAAGTTTCATATCAGCTATTTGATCCTTAGTCATCAACAAAATAACCCTTCCCACACGATGACTGAAGTGCTGCTTCCTTTTGAGTTTATTATAAAAATACTTGTTTTTAAAACTTGAACATCTGTTTTAATTAATTCTTGTATCCCTATAGAAGATGTACAGGTTAAAAGAGAAATTTACTGATGAAAATTACTTTTTTTCATTAACAGTTACTGGCATAAGAAAAACAAAAAAACCCAACAAAACAAAGCAAACCTTTCATAGGTTTAATTCGAACAATTTTACCTTTCTCTGCTTGCAACTTCTTCCATTCTTTTAAAGTTATACCACATAAACCAGAAAGAAATAGTCATTGCAAAAAAAAACAATTATAGGATTTTACCATAAAAAAAAAAAAAAGTCAGAAATGAAAGACTATATTGTGAAAAGTGTATGAAGTAATTAACACATTGAGCTGTTCTTAAGGCTGCTGGCACTGTTTAGAGATTAAGTCAGCCTTTGGCATTGCTGATGATTGTAATTTCAGTGTTGTACTTTTAAAGACGGATTTTAATGAAAAGCTATTGGATTAGTGGTTTGGAAAAAGGTTTACTTTATAAAGCAGATTCATAATGCAAGTCCATATTGGAGGCAAGGGCAACAAAAGGAATCTACCTTTGGTGATGCAAATTGCTAAATATGCTTTATGCTGGTCTTTTACCTGAAAATAAAACTTTGAACAACAGCTGTTTCATCTGTGATCTTTGGAAACAACTCTGTATTTTCCTTTACAAAGAAATAGAACAAAACAAACCCCAAACTGCCTCAAAAAGTAACTCTGAGAAAGTTGTCAATTTTCTCTTGAAAGGGAGTTTCAAAAGAGTGTGTTGATTCCTTGAGATGTGCCTCAATTCATTTCCTTATTCTCTCATATTTTATTTTCTATTTGGAGCTTGAATGACACTGTTGACTTCCTCATCAAAAATGGAATTATTTTTTTTTTACTTCTTAGCTTAGATAGCTATATGAGAAATATTTGGCAAGCCACAAGCCTCCCAAAGCACAAGATCTGCGTTACCATGTAGAGTTTTTATCAGAGTAATAGCCATTAATATTTGTGAAGCAGTTTCTGAAGACAATGTAAGTGAATCACACTCAGAAATGGCAACTTTTTGCTTCTACTTTCTGTTTTTTCTATTAATATCTTATGCAACTGTCTAAGCACAAACACATACTGAAAAAAACAAATATTGAAATTGAATTAAGCTTGCATAAAGCAGTTTCTGAATTTAGATGGGATACAGTAATTTGCAGGAGATACATTGCTGTATATTTACTGCAGATTTAGGGAATACTTGGGAATCCCTACCTTAAGGATAATAGGAAATACTAGTATCATCAGAAACTAGGGACTAAACATTAGAAAAGAATGTTTGTCATTGCCTCATTCTACCTGTCCAGCTTAAAGCAAAAAGGCAATTTTCAGAGTATCCATATTTTCTTCTACATGAGATCATACAAATTCCTATAAGCACAAATGATAGCATGACTCAGATTTCCAGAAATCCATTCTCGTTTGGGGATAGTTAAATGTTGCTCAACTTTTGCTATGATTTTCAGTTCCAAAGACTTATACAGAATTTAAGTAGATCCTGACATGAATTTAAATGATCTTCAGAGCTTCAACTAACATATTATCATGAAACAAACTTCACCAGCAGAGAAGCTTGTAAACTCAATTTAAGACAAGGCTATTGTCTTGTTGCAGAATACACAAATGAAAGCCTCCAAAGTCTAAGAACCACTCAAAATATTCACAATAATTTCTCTGCTTTTACTTTTATTCGGGGTGGTGTTACTTTAATATTGTTATCAGCTAAACTACTGCAAGGGAATAAGCTAGGATGGGAAGAAGTTAGAGTAGTCCAACAAGGGATAATTTTTTTTTTTTTCTTTCAGGAGTATTTAGTGAGAAGTTAAAATCATTGAGAATTGCAGTGCTTGTGGCTTTTTTTAAAAACTGTTCTGCTTAAACATAAAGCAAGTCCTGTGGCTCAAAGAAATCTCTCTTCAGTTTATTCTTCAATTACCAATAGAGACCACTCTAATCATCAGAAATAATGATAGATCTCAGATATTACAAGTGCAATGAAAACCAGTTTCCTTAGGGACAAGAAAAATTTATTCTGAAGGTATCTTACAAAGAACTTATTTCCAGGATACACAATAAGAGGTGAAAAAAAGGGCTATGCTTTTTCTCTACTTGATATGTTGCCCTGGGGCAACGTCAGAACCTTCATAATTTTGTGATATTTCTTAATCACTTTGTTCTTATTCCTTTTATAAGCTGGTGGAAAGTAAAGTTATTTTGAGTAATCAGAAGTCTTCCGCTAGCTACTTTCTATCACCGGCTCCTAATTATACCACAAAATATTAACATTCCTAGGAGAACTTTACTTTTTACTAGGATGAAGTCAAGTCTGAGATTTTTATCTGCCAACATAAGGTGATGCAATTTTTTAAAAAGCAAATATATAAAAGGAACACTCCATACAGATTTCAGCTTTAAACAAAATTAATTCCATATATGGATTTATATTAGATTCTCATTAATATGGTAATGTCCTATTAAGTATAAATGTAGTGCCTAAAATCTAAGTAAAGATTAAATAAAATTAAACAACTCTGTCACAGTCTCATTCTTTTATATATACTTTCCAGGTGACTAGGAAGCCTGACTATTAAACAAAGCAAATATGGACCATTTGGAACTACTTGGAAATCCTTTCATCGTTTGCTTAAAAGAAATGTGTCCCAAATAGTTCAGCACATCATTCTCTGGAAACCATTTAGCTAATTTATAAAAACAAGACCACTGTTGAGAGTGTGGCCTGCATCTACCAGGCATAATGATGCTGCCGTATGTTTTGTTCATTCTGGAAACAATCAGTCACACACGTGCCAGGAATAATAGTTACTACATGTTCAGAAACTACCCAAACACCAGGGACACATGTATCTCATTGACTTAGTGGGGAGTACAAATCTACACCAACCAGCATCATATTCTGATATTCATATGATATTTTATTTCAGCTGCTGACAGTTTCAGATCATATTTATATCTAATGCACCAGAGTTCAAAAATACCATGGAGATAAAGCATATGACTGAGAAAAAGACAGGGATGTGTTGAACTGAGAAGAGAAAGCTGCAGAAGAAAATACAAACAGAAGACAAATTAATAGTTTTCTGTGACAACTTTTCAGAGCAGCTGGAGATACCAAGCAGAAATTAGTAACAAAATAACCCATTTCTATAGATTTTATGTAATATGCAGTTATTATAAAATAAAATTCACATAGCCCAATAATATCTGTTAGAAATTAAAACCAGGATGTCTCAGAAGCACAGTCTACTTTACTGGGACCACTTACAGGATTAAGAGCTGTACAATTTCAGGAAACTCAACAGAATCAATTCCATAACAATTCCTTGTTATATTAGAATGTATATATATTCTATATATATCTATGTTCTGTGTAATATTACTGACAGAAACTTGGTTCTCTAAAACTCCCTAGTAATAATTTTAGAAAATCAGCCACCCATTCTACCTTCTTCTAAAGCTTTTCCATCCCAATTAACAGAGTAAACTGTGGAACATTGCTGTATATAAAGAAAATACAATACTGAAGGCTGTATCAGTTGCCTTTGATTGGAAAGATATTTTTTTTAATATCTTGTAATAATTTATATGTTTTCATGGGCTACAAAATGTCTTTAGCTCTTTAATTTGTTCAGCCTATGAAGAATCTCAGCCCTTGTTGGAACTGGGAGGTACTTCGCCTTTGTGGGTAATAGCCACAACACATTAACATTATCAACAGCAGTCTCTTGTTTGCTTGTCTAGTTCAACAAAGTATTTATGGGGATATATCCCCTGGGGACAGGATTGGCAACACAGTCTTCCCTTTGGCACTTTGATGAAGAAAGTATGTTTAATAGTTTAATGTACATTCTGAATAACTACACATGGGCCAATAGGTTGAAACAGATGTAAATCAGCATGCCTGACTCAGGTTTAGTAGGTGAACTAATCAGTAAAATGTATTTTTACACTGAGGCAACAGACAGAAAACACAACTGACCTACATGGTACAGAAGTTACTGTCTAGAGGCCCATGGGTTGCCTTAGCATAAAATCAATGAAGTTTCAAATTTGATCTTGCAGGATGAAAGGATTAGTGCATCTGAGAAATGTCAAAAACACCAAGATTACAGTGCATGTGATGCCTAAAGAACTGAGAGCTAAGCATGCATGGGGTCTCCGCTGGGTCAGTTTGCTGGATTTGTTACTTTTCTCTGAAGGCAAAGTAACCTACTAGCAAATCATTGCTGAAAATGCATTATTAACTCTGCCTGAATTATGGTTCATCTTAGAAGCATTATGCATTTCACATCAAGAGTTGTGTCCTTAAAGTGTGATTAATACAGGTTTAGACATAAGTAACGAATGGAGGACTCGGTGGCTGTGATAAGACATACAGGTCCACGTGGCCTGGGAGTGATTAATCAGTTGGAGTGATTATGCTGGCTGCTTGTGGAATGGAAAAGCACCACCAGACCCCCAAAAGTCATCTCCTGCCTCAGCCCAGGGCCCAGGACCCCATGACAGCACCCCAGGTATTTTGCTCACAACACTGCTAAGGGACCATCATGGCACTTAATCTCCCTGCTTCCTGTATCATCATTACTACCATGAGGGTTTTGCACTAAACTCTCTGGAATAATGACATTGTGCAATACTCTACTAGAGAACTTTGAAACTGGGAGATAAGTGATGATGCCTGGGCTACCACATGAAGGAGCATTAGGATGATCAGGCAGGTGGACCTAAATGATTTAACAGGATACCCTGGTTCCATCTTTTCCACACTGCCTCTGGAGAGCAGTGCCAACAGAAACTTATCCAAACTCTGGGCTTTGTCAAGGGCCTCACTAGTTGGAGCAGTCCTATCCAGGGCAGGAAACACAGAGTTAAGCAATGTGGCTGCTCAGGCATCTGGTACTGAAGCTCACCACCTGGATCTCTTTCACACAGACTCATATAGGCAGCACATACTCCTAAATTACACAAAGCAACTGAACATAAGATGCCTGAGAAATCTGTGTCAGTGCTCAGTCATCCTCACACTGAAAAATGTTCCTGATGTTCAGAAGGAAATTCTTGTGTTTCAGTTCATGCCAATTGCCTCTGGTCCTGTCACTGGGCACCACTGAAAAGAGCTTGGCTCTGTCCTCTTTGTACCCTCCCTTAGGGTATTTAAACACATTTGTACCTACTGTGGCTTTGGGCTTAGAAAGGGAGAAGCAGAGATTTAAAGACACAGCATGAGGTTGAGGACAAAACAACTGACTTCCTGTTGTGCCACCAGAAGTGACTTAAACTCTGGTACTTCCTCATTTTCCTAATTTTCAAGTACTCAACTTTTCAACTTAAATATAGTTTAATAAGTCTGGGGGATGTAATGGAATGTACTTTTCTCTCCAGTTATAAAATTAACATCATAAAAATATAAAATTTACAGCATAAAATTCAACAAGTATCTCAGGTTTTGCACTGACATAACAGCTACATGAGTCGCTAAGAACTGTTTGACTAATTATATCTTTACATGAAAGAAGATTTATATTAATAAAAGTAACATTTGTAATTCTTATTTCATGGAAATTCTTTGCACAAAAGCATTTGTGATACCATAAGCAACAATAAAATTGTTCTGGTCTCACCTGGAAAATCAGCAATGTTATCATGTTTAAACTACAAACTGTAATACAGTCTTCACTTTGCAAGTAACATAATTCCTATTTTATTTGAAAAGAAAAATAAAGGATAAAAACCAGCGGCACAAGTGTTTATTATTTAAGTATTATTGTGCATATATATACACATCTTTATGATATGCATGTGTACACATATATAAACACATACTGATTCTAGATACAGTGAGGTTTTATTGATAAGCAAAAGTTATCAAGGAGAATCTCTGACCTGGGTCAAGCTGACGAGGCAAAAATGATAGGTCATGAAGGTCAAGACCTCTTTCAATTAACCCCACACCATGTGAGTGGTATTAGGTAATTACTGTTTTAGATGTGCCAGGGTGGATTAATTGCATGTATATTAGCATTTAGACATTGACAAATTTGAGTGAAACGTACAGTATACTACTACAGTCTATTACCTATGTGGCAAATACTGACACTTAAAAATACTTCTAACTACATAAATTTCAGTTTCTAAACAATAAATTAACAAGATGGCCAAAATGCTGTCATTAGTCAGATGAACTTCAAGGCTTCAGAATGAGGGGTACACACTCTAGCATTTAATTAAAAGAGTAGCTATAGGACCTTATCCAAAAAGCATAGAAGTCAACGAATTACAAGAATTGTAACCAATGAGAAAAATATGGGTAGTTTTTAAAATCATTAACAGACAATAAACTTTAAAGAAATGCATATTATTGAGACATGAATTATATATCTACTTAATCTGGCACTAGTTTTTTTGAGCTAATCTGTCTACCTTTGGGCCATTCATCAGCATCTGAATTTTACTTAAAAGAGTATATGTATGTTCATAATTCAAATTCAAAGTATTTATTAGCAGGCAGACCACAAAGGGTTTTTCACTGAATTAGGGCTTAGAAGATTTGTTGATTACTCCTTTTTCTACTAATACCCATTGGTTCAGAACATTTCATTTCACTCCTATGTAAAAAGCAGGAAAGAAATCCTAAGAGACAGGAGAACTGGAAAAGTGGGAATGTTGTGAAAGATTTGCCTCTTCTTGATTATCATGTTCCACTTAGGGTGACAAATGGGCTTATACTGTTAAATTGTTTCTCAATACTGTAGAGCACTTTCGGACTTTAGGCGCACTGTAATTGAGTACACACAGAAATGCATCTGCCAGCATTCAAGGACATAACATTTAAGTCTGACCTGGCTTGATCAGAAAATTGCACCTCTATCAGAAGCTACACTTCAGTCCACAAGGATATTTGCATTATCCTGTCTTCAATATATTATGAAATCTCAAAGGCACAATGCTACCAAGTCTAATAGATACAAAGGTATCAATGCTCAAAAATTGGCAGCCTGTATGTTTAGATGCAGTTTGCTACAAGCAGCTCCACCTTTGTACACTGGCTTTCTCCCTGTGTCAAGATATCATGACCCTTGAACAGTAGTCTCCAGTCTCTGCAGATGTCCCTGCCTCTGTTCAGGATCAAGGCAATCAGATCATCTTTCATAGTGAGTGGCTTCCTGGTTCAGGACCTGTATGTTGGAAGCAAGACCAGCTGTGCTATGAGACACCACTTAGAAATATGCTTTTCTATTTTTTCAGTTTTCCAGAGGACATGTGAAGAGCCCTGGTTTCAAGCAGAAGTACTCTCCTGATGGTTGTGTGCTTCAATAACAGTGAGTTCCTTATGGCCTAAGGCCTGGAAAATGAAAAGTGAGAGGAGAAAGTTCAAAGCAGGTGAATAGACAGTGCCTCTTGTGCAAGAGAAGAGTAGCGGGGTATAGGTACCTGGAAGAAATATGAAATTCAGAGCTCTGTAAAGCTTTGAAGCCGTTCTTTCCCTCTAAATTGCAGAGGGCACTGGCCACAGTAAGGGCTCACAAGGTAAGCTACTGCTTCTTTAAAAAAGAGAATCTAGATCTTCATCACTTTAGTAAAGTAACCTATGTTACGTCCATGACATTAGCATCCCTTAACAACTCTGTCCACAAGGAATAGCATTGTTCATAAGAGGGAGAGACTATACTTCAACTGAAGTAAGCTTTAGGTTTTGGATTTCTATAATATAACAAATTAGATTGAAAAACTCACTTTTTTGGAGCATAACAAAAAACCTGTGCTTGGCTCAGCTTTCATTCAACTTCTCATCTATATGCAAACATCTAGTGCACAAACAAAACTAAAGCAGAACTATGAAAAAGCCTCANTAAACAATAAAATTTTACTTTTTATGGGCTGGATGCCTGCTTTTCCAAGGCCAGGTTTATTTGCATGTAAAATAAAGTATGGAGGTTCCCTGAACAATCATTACTTTTTTTTTAAGACAGATGATTGGATAAAGAGAGAAAGCGAGAGACATCATGTCCCCTGTGGGATCTTCAGTTTGGGCTGCACTTTACTAACTACACTNACCCCCCCTCTAATTTTTCTTTTTCTTTCTCCTATACCTCAGCAAGCCATTCTCAATAGAAATTTAGGGAATACATTTTGCCTAAAAAGGACACTTTTCCCAACATCTCTGCACCTAAAAATACCAGTCAATCTAAACTAAAATTTTTACATTAAAAGCTTTGCATTTCTATGTACCTAAGATGAAAAAATTTATCAAAATAAGAATACAATTGCCAATAAGAGCAAGAGCAACTCAAAGGACTGTCTCACAGAGCAGACTTGTGGCTGGGTCTGTCTCCACTATTGCAAATAAATACGTAAACAATAAAATTTTACTTTTTATGGGCTGGATGCCTGCTTTTCCA
>VZTM01009657.1:37902-70831 GCA_013400555.1 Jacana jacana | reverse complement strand
ATTTTAAAAATTTTAAAAATTTTATTATTTTTTATTTTTCACCCCAAAATTTTGTAGAAAAACTGAAATACAAGAAGAATGGATAAGTCATTAGAACTATAAAATTTAATTGTATTATTCTTGAAAAAAAATTGCCATCAGCCTCCTAGAAACGTAATTAAATGCCATAAACCACAAAGGATGCACTGAGCAGATACTGCAGTGGCTGTAAACTGAGTCATACTTTTTTCCCCTTTGTTTTTGTTTTTGTTTTTGTTTTTTAATATTTCTTTCTGGCTGAGCAGGGCAGAAAGTGGTTGTAGTAAGGAAAGGGATCTTGGTTGGACCACCACCTTTTCCAACTTAAAGTCTCTACTCACCTTCTGACATTCCAGTGCAGATGCCACTGGCCAGCCAACAAAAACTGATGACATAACCCCTTAATTTGTATTCCCTATTTGGATAGCTCTATGAATATACATTCAAAATATACCCTGTGGGTACCAGACTGTTTGTGAACTCTACAAAGAACCTCATCACTTGTCGTAGGTGCTATATCTGACATACCCTACAGGTATCTATGATGCTCAGCCCTCAGTTCTCTGGGACCTAAGCTTCTTTTTAGATCCAGCGTCTAATCCTTTTTTTTGAAATTATATTCTATTTCCTCTGCAGGTGTGTTGCTTGTGTCACATGGGCTGTGTGTGCATCCTGTTCATAAATTCTCTTTGTCCCTTTCCTCATGCACAGATTAAAAAGAAGATGTTACACTGGAAGGTAACTTCATAAAGTGAAATATTTTCATATGTTATGTCAAGTACAATTGCATCATTATTTACAAGTGGTCTACCAGTCTAGCTATCTAGTCTGCTATTGTTGTCATGTTCTTCTTGCTGCCCTTAGTCTTGCTATATTTCTTTGCCACCATTTTGTTTCACAGGATTTGTGACTCCAGTTTGACACGAGGTATTGTGGTTATCTTTTCTGTACATTGTCTGACTGGTTTATTTCAAAAAGTACAATGAGTCATTTATATTATTGCCTGTTTTCTAAGTGCCTGGGCGAAACTCTAATTGCTTTCTTTCAGTTGTATCAGGCATGGCTATTTCCTAAGTAATTTCTCTTCACCATCGGAATAGTTTCCCACCGAGAATACTCCCTCCTTATTGTGGAAACTTGTATTTTGTTGGGTCATAATTAATAACAGTGATGTTATTAATCTTCACTGAATTTTCTAACCTTTAAAGCAAAGAAAAGTCTAATTTATAATGTTAAGGAATAAAATTATGGCCCATTGCTTCCCTGAGGGGAAATAGGTTCCCTGCACAATTCACAATTCTTTCCCACAGCGAATAAAGCCTGTAGCAGGCTTTTAAAAGGAAAGCTAATTGTAGAGAAGTAGGATGCAATATGTATTGCATTACTTTACTGTTTGCCTCATTGCTCTTGCACATAGAAAGCAAAGAATGAATTCAGGAATATGCAAATGGTAATAGGTTCTTTTTGGATGGGAGGTAGACGTGTCCATTGTGAGCACTACTGACAGATCATCCTGTTTCTGATTCTGCTGACACACAAACGTCTGTATATCTGAATCAATCTGAGGCAATGCACATGTCAAACTGTTGCTCTCCTTGTGCTTGCATTGATAATTCATCTTCTGCACCAAAATTTGACAAGCATAAAATTTTGAAAAGGCCAAGTTCGGGGTCTCTTGAGATTATTTTTGACCTCAGCTTTGACAGTGAATGAAGGAAATCACTAGCTGTCTGCATTTTGCAAGTCCATTAAGCAACTGAGGCCTGGCAAGTTGCAGTTATTAGAAGATTAGTGATAGCAACCTTTCCATAGCTAATGGAAGCCATCGTTGACATTAGAGGCTTGGCAAACACTGAAAGGCTTGCATCACCGCTGGGGCAAAATAAATACATGCAGGGATTTATTGAGGGTACTGTGTGGGCAAATAGGAGCTTTCCAAACTGGAAACCCTATTCTTTTGAAACCATGAGACCATATCCTGGTGGGGTCCTTGCTCCCTGAGGTATCAGCATTTCAGAAGGAGATTATAAAGCTTTAATGATTTGTTGTATTTTCTTCTACATTGTGACCTGAAACCTCTGAAAGTTGAAATGCTGATCTGATGACTGTAGTGTCTTATCCAGCTGAATCCACACCTGAACATGACTTTAATGACTTTGCAGGGTCAAACTAGAAGATTCAAGGGAATATTCCAGACCAACTTTTGTCTGAGAAGTGCCATCTCCGAAAACAAGAATAGGGAAGGAGATACCCACCAGAAGAGAAATCTGTGGGGTCACCCTCCTTGATCCCTCTGTTATTTGCAGAAGCACTGCAATGGCACACCTTTCTTCAGCCTACATTTGCCTGCACAGCACAAAATGCTATCTCCCCTCTTTTCAGTGTGGACTCTCTGTCACTCTACCTCCATTAAAAAAAAAATAAATCCAAATATCTATATTTTACCATTTCTACCAGACACAAACTACACCTGTGGCACTCGTACTACTCGTACTCACACAAACATGTACCTTACTCTGATAAGAGTCAACGTTGGTGATGGAGTTACTTACACAGTCAGAGTCTATTTTCACATGTGCACCAGAATAAGAATGTCCCATTATTGAAGCTTAGGAAAAATATAAGAACTGTATGTTAGAAAATGATCATGCCTGGGAGAGTAACCACTCAGAAATTAACAGTATAGACATGAATTGTAGTCCTCTTTCCCATTTTTACCTTTTTGATATTACCTATGATAGTAACAGAAAGAAAATGAGGAATGACTCTAGCAAAAGTAACACGAGCTTGGTATTAATGAAGATGGAGGTCTGAGCTCTCTCATTCTTTTGAGGGCAAGAGAAACGGAGGCAGCAAAGACCACAAAACCAACTGAGGCTATGTTTCAACAGATGGAGATTTTCTAGTTTAGCACAGGATAAAGGAGAAACTGAGGTGAAAGCTGAGAGGTTGAAGTGTATATTTTGCAAAGTAACATTGCAATAGATTGCTTTGTTGCTTCATATTCGTCAACATTTCCATTTTACTACAGCCACGTTTTAAGATAAATATCTTGCTATCATTCAAGTGAAGTGATCAAACAGACTCTGAGTAATTTGATTTGTGACCAGGCATTTAATTTCCAGAGGTTTGTTGTCCCTGAAAAACCTGATGGCATACTATAGTGTTCTAAAAAGTCCTTTACTCTCCAACAGTGGTCAAACAATAACTGTATGCACTTCTACCTGGCGTGCATTGGCTGATTAGGGGATCAGTGCAGCAGAGGTGCCTGTCACTTTCACCTATAGGTAACAGATGCTTAACGCTTATACCTCCAAAGAGCAAATGCATCAGAACTAATTGGTAAGCTTGCCAAACCCAGGTCAACAGAAAATTTATAAAGCTGCTTTTGACACTTTATAGCTACTACTGTAGACTTTGACTAAATCAATATAAATATTATTTATTAATACAACCTTATGGAATTTTGTGTAACTACTTGGTTTGGTTTTATAAGTCTTACTGGTTTTACTAAGTCTTGCTTTTTGGGAACAGAGCAGGGTCCACTTTCTTTAAGATCATTTCTCTTTTTTGGGGTTTGATTTCGTCTGTTTAGAAGAGGGGATAAATCTTTTGCCATGAAAAAGAGTATGACATAGGAAAAGCAAAGCTGGAGCTGGAGCTGGTGCAGGCCCATAGGCAGAGATCTTTCAGCCATTTTCCCATGCTGCAAAAAGTCCTGTGTGTCCTGCCTGTCAAGGAGTCCCAACTCGGCCTATTCACCTCACTGGTCAGCTGTTTTGACTTCTCCTGTTTGCATACCTGGCTCCAACACAGCACTCCCACTGCAGGGAAGTATCTCATTTGCCTCTCAGCACATGCTCTTTGCCACAGGTTATGCATGGCTGCCTAGTAGAAATCCATTTCCATACGGTTGCAAGAATAGTGAAAAGTAAGGAGAGAAGACACAAAAGTTCAGAAGCTATTCACTTCCAAAAGGAAAAAAATAAAGTGAATTGGTATCTGTTAGAAAAAAAAATAAATCCTTGAGACAATTAAAAATGTTGCTGGAATTGCACTCAGTGTGATCCTATTTTATTCCCTACTCAGTTTCTATTTGGGCTGTACAATATGTCAGTTTATTTTTCATTTATAGTTGTTTTCAAAGTCATAGCCAGCTGAGCTGAATGAGTTCATCCTTAAAGATAGGCTATAATTTTTAATTAATTGTCTTGTGTGCCATGTAAGCTATAGCGGTCTTACAATCTTAGTCATTTGTGCCCTTTTAGCACCTTATGGCACAACAGAGTATAGTGATAAACCTTTCATACCTTCGAAGTGGTCTACTTGTTCTGTATTGTCCTAAAATCTTCCAGATATAGTCAACACAAAAGATGGTCTATAAATTGAAGAAATGAAGGAAGGCAGGCAGGAAAGAAGGCCGGAGATTAACTTTCACAGTAGCAAGAGCCTTGATGAAAAGAAACTATCTCATTTAGGAAAGAAAAAGAACCAATTACATTTACTGAGAAAAAATTATAAAAGAAACAATCTCTTAGGAGGTGAAATAAAGTTTCAGTCCACCCTTGAGTTCTAGTGTGACTGTTTTATGCTTTGGAGGATTCCTTTATGTAAGGGTAATCTTCTGATGATACTGAACTGCACAGGAGCTTTGCCAGCTTACCTAAAGACTGTGGAAGAGCATAAGAGGATGGTTCAGAAAATGAGGCATCATTTGGACAACACTGAGCTTCACCATAGTTACTGGCTCCATTTGTAAACTATCTTGAGAGTATGCTGTATTTTCTCTTAGAATCATGTCTTTAACATGATCCCTGGTGAAGCTTTCTAGTGCATAAGTTTTGAACTGCTATAAGGCTATTTGTTTCTGTAATCTGTAGCCACCAGTCTACCATTTGCTAACATTTTGTACTTGCTTTACATAAAGGATTACAGAAGAGCATAGGGACTGCATCTTTTCTATGGGCCTTGTGCTGATAGTTTTAGAGAAACATCAGTTTTTCTCAAAGGAAGTGAATTGCTCCGGATCCTACATGACACTGCCCTCCTGCCCTCCTACAGGCAAAGTTTTCAGCACTCCGACATTGGAATTGGAGACAGTTTCTTATAGGATCTTCTGCTGGATCAGAACATGGCAACAAACAGTTAGTTCTCTTATCTTTTTGAATTTATAAAGTGTCGACACCAGAGGTTTGGATCACTGGCATGGGTAAATTTTTTTAGCATTAGAAGGTGTTGGGAAAGATAAGTCTATTTAGTGCAATTGTCTTGCAAAAGCTATAGCTATTTAGCATTGCCACAGCTGAAACTATCTCTTTTGTATTTAAAATATGTACAAACCCTTTATTTTCCATACTTTTTTCATATTGGAAAAAAGAAGATTTTTGGTAGTTGGTGAAGAAACATACCCAGGCTTCCTATTAAAGGGGCTTTTGAAGGCATAAGCCTTAAACTGGGAGAAAACCAACTTGCAATGGAAAAAAAAGTAGGATTTTCTCCTTAGTTTGGAAAGTAAAATATGAAAACAATAATTGTAATTTTTGAATTTTATCTGAAATACTTAAAAACTGTAGTAGTTGTTGAATCACATTTTTGGTGAATAGAAAATTCAACAGATTGCCATTGATTAAATTTAGTATACTTGTTATAGAGTATGTGAATGTAAGATACATAAAAATAATAGTTTCTTCTAAAATAGATGGATAGAGCTGGTGCTGTGTTGTTACATTAACTTGTCATGTATATAAGGAGTGCAAAAGTATGTGGCCGTGCTAGACAGTAGGATCAAGGGCCACACTAGAATTTGAAATCTTAGCTCCTTTTTATCTTATAAAACAATTTATTGCTCACTTATTTTATAGATATTTGCAATCGAATTGAATCTTGCCTCCCCTCCTTTGACTGTATTTGAGCTTCTAGTGAAGGAAAATTCTGCTGAGCTTGTGACATCCATAGCAACATATTATCTTGACATCAAATGCAGAATCAAACAGGGGTAGGTGTCTTATTGCAAGAAGAATAAGCTTTTACATGAAGTCTGTCCAGTGAGGTAAACATTTTTATCACTCCACATTCCTTCAGGAGAGTGCTAGCTGGCTTACATATGTAGTTATCAGTTCTAAGTGGTGCAAAGACTAAAAGAATAGCAAAGGATCTGTAGGCTTCTACTAGGCTTCTACAACACACCTCAAATAGACTGAAGGTCAGGCAGACGTGTCAGTTTGAAAGTTACATTTTTTGAACTTTTAAAAAGGAAAAAAATAAAGTATTCTAGAAAAGAAATAACATTCTGTCCTGCAGAAAGTTTATTTGCATTTTTTCTGAACTTGAAGCCCTCTAGTAACCTGAACATTTCAAATGACATTCCCAAGAGACAATTTAATGAAATGCGAAGCACATTTTAAACAACGGATGTAGTTAAGCCTGAAAAAATTTCTATTGAATCGTGATGGATTCTCCATTGTTGAAAACCTTGACATTAAAAATGGTCAGTCTTCCACAGAGGAGACACTTGTCGAAACAGATATAATTCACTCCTGAAAGATGCATGACCTATGTTATGCTGTTGGCCAGACTGGACTGTCACAGTGGTACCCTAAGATTATTTATAAGTGTATCTGTGAGGCACTGCTTACTGAAGAATCAGTCACTTATTTTTGTTCAAGAATTTGTGATTGATTGCTGGGTTTGTTTTAAGTTAATTTATATATATACATATATATTTTTTTTTTTAATTTTTGTTTTTGTTTTTGTAACTGCATACTAAAAGAAATTATAATTACCAATTCATTGGGAAAAGGTGGGAAAATGTTTATCTTCATTTCCTCATGGAGCTGTTTAGCTGCAAGCCAAAAGAGTGAATGATATAGCCAGAAAGCTGTAGACAAGGGCTATCCCAGCCTCTTAGGGATATTGGGTGATGGATGTCTCTTGATGCTCACTGTGCTGGAAGCCTTGGCAGCTCCCATCTGAGCAAATCACAGGCACAAACAAAAACAGTACACACTTAAAGGATGAGGGATTACCTTTGCTTCTGTTTCAGCTTTGAGGAAATGCTTCATTCCTCTGTTCTCCAGACAAAGCCACTCTTGAGCAAAGAGAGGGCTAGGCTGTAAGGGCTAGGAAGGAACGTGCAGTGTTAAATAGCTTCAAATTCTCTTCCTGAGACCAGCGGGAAGCTGAAATATTTCAAAATCCATAGTGGTGGTCCTGTTCCCTCACCTGCTGTGGCTTGAGGGGAAGAGCCATTAGCCTGCAAATAGTTGTTCCCTGCTCTGGCTGTGAGCAGAGGCACACAGCCCCTTTGCTGGTATATGAATGCTTATGTAGAATGCAGAGAAGTTTCTTGCTTTTAAATTATGGCAATATGCATCCAGGATGGTCTAAAATTTGGCTTTTCGTGTTTGAAAGCTCAGATGAATCTGTGAAATCCTTCTGTTCTTTCCTATGCCCTGATGTTTTGCCTGGGCCAATTCTGTTGAATGTTTGGAGTATTTTTGTTTGAGGAATGATCTCAATGGAAACATAAATTATTTGTTAATGTTAATTTATAGGGTCTTATGACCAGAACAATTAAACTGTTGCTGTTAAAATTGAATCTATATCTGTCAGGAATTTATTTATACATATTCAGAAAGAGCTTGAGGATGAGCCCAGTGGAAAAATAAATACTGGCAATGTTCTGAGATCTCAAAGTGAAAAATGCTATGACTATAGCAACGATGATGCTGTTTTATGTAATGTCTCCTTTAGTGAAAAGAAAGCAGGACACATTCACAGAACACTATTTTTACCTTCTCAGATGGCCTTTCTCAGGGAGCTGGAAAATTTGCTTTTGTCAGAAATTATTTCTGGATTTTGGGTTTGGTTTTTTGTTTTGTTTTGTTTTTCAGATTTTCAATATTGTGGAAAAAAGCAAAAATTAATTGTTACTATTTCCATCTCTGATGTGCTGTATCAGTATATTAGTGGCCACAAATACTCATTCTTTTTTCTCACCCACCTACATCTTTCCCTCCCCCACAAAAAGTAGAGAATTTGAATTACTGGGAAAATTAAGAGAGTATTTTGAGGATTCTGTTAAACAAACATATTTTTCAGTGATTTGAACTAGACGTAAATAAGGCAAGAAACTATAAGAGAGAAAGAGAACAAAAACTAACTATCCATTATCTATATGTAGCTATCTTTTTTCAGAGCTCTTTTAGTTTAAATAAATGTCTACATTGACTTCAAA
Source organism: Jacana jacana (assembly GCA_013400555.1). Lineage (NCBI taxonomy): Eukaryota > Metazoa > Chordata > Aves > Charadriiformes > Jacanidae > Jacana > Jacana jacana. The sequence continues at coordinate 62,577 of VZTM01009657.1, read as the reverse complement.
TTTCTGATATCATAAATTTTCTTAGTTAATCTTGGCAAAATTGTTGTACTCACCAATTGCAATCTTTTACAAGGCATCATGGCATATCATTACACTGAAAGTACACTTAACAGAGTTACTGAGGGATGTGACACAACACCTTAAAAGACATCTGTCTGTCTCTGTCTTTGGAAATCTACTTCCTGAAACAGCTGTACTGCAGTACTGGTGAAGAAAGACCATAACAAGACAGAGATGGCCCTCAAATGTCATCCTTCTTGTAACCAGACAAGGTGGTACCTACTGATCTCTAGTTTCCACAGAGATAATTCTCTAATTTGGAATTGGCATAATTTAGAGATGATGCACGGAGAGGAATTTTGGGTACATTGCATGTTTTAACCCAATAATATTAAAGCAATTCCACCTTGCTATTTCCTACATCTCTCAAGGAAGTTCAAGTTCTCTGCAACTCTAGCAGTAGCCAAAAAGGAATACAGTTCATTTGTCAACATGTCACTGTCCTATTTCAGAATAACCTGTAGAGTAGCTACAAGTTCGAGATTTATTTCTCTGGTGAGGCAGTAAAAGCAGTTTTATTGCAGATAAACTGACAGTGGAAACAAGCTCTTCCTTTCCCTTGAAGAATTCCTATGGGCAGTACTGTTTGCCTGCAAAAAAGCCTTCAGATGGGGACATAGACCCCTTTGAAGGACTGTATACGAGAGAATGTTTTAGTGCACAAAAATAAACAGACATAAACTATTAAATGCCAACAGTTATTCTGCTGGAAAAGTAAGCCACAAAAAGCGTTGCACACTTGCACACCTACATAGGCATCACCCAGTGACCACATACATGGTATGCTATACAGTATATATTGGCACACGTACACATACCCCCAGGCACATGTAAGATGAAGCAAAGGTCTTTCTGTTCCACTGTAAACATAAATGTACAAAACCTTATTACTTTCTCACCTTCAGGACTTAATAGCCACACAGGGAAGAACAATTAGGCAAGTGTTAGCCTCATACATTTATCATGTCAGTATTAGGGGCAACTTATTAACCTTGTCAGAGGAATAAAAGTAGATTATTGTATTATATGGACTTGGCAATACCCTAAAGAAAGATGGAAAGTGAAGAGGGGCTTAGAAACCCCGTTCCCAGTAGGTTCCTGTAATTTATGATCTCCAGGAACACAGAAGAGAGATGGGAACAAGTTGGGACATTTGGATATCTTACTTTTCCCCTGTAGCACCTGCCATTACCAAGGCAAGTATAGCTGTAATTATATCACTTGCTTGAGGAACAGGGTTGTTTATCAGGAAAAATCTGTTTCCTACCCTTCCTGCATTTGGTGGGAATAAAATATGTCGAGTAGCTTCATGATACGCAGATCGCTCAATTTAAAAGCCATCTTTTATTTTCTTTTCAGGTGCCTTTTCTGTTAGCCCTGTACTTTCGAGACTATCCACAGTGCAACAGCACGATGATTTTTTTTCTGAAATCCTCTTGAAGTTTCATTAGATTTTGCTGGATCCTGTAATAAGCTATGAGCAATTCTTTGAGACCTGTGAGTATAAGTGCATTTATTTTGCTGAACGTTATTTTGCTCTCCTCTGTTGCCTAGGGCTCATATTTGTTTCATGTGACACCTTGAAAAAGTATCAGACAACTGTAAGAATGTATAGAGGAAGGTGACTGGATTTAATTAGTGTCTCTGCATGTAAAGAGCAATACTTCATTTCTCCCTGATATCACCAGTAAACGAAAAACCAGAAAGGTAGGGAGGAGGTGGTGGTGGCAGTTTCAGTCTTTCTCATTAAAACCTGCAAAGGAATTATCAATTTACATCAGCCTTGGTGTTGACAGAGTAGATGAGTTGAAGTGTAAGCAGCCAGCCCAGCTCCTCCAGCAGCCTCTGGCTTGTCCTGGGGCAATTGAAAATGGAAAGGGCTGAGATAAAGGTATTGTTGAGGGTGGTTTGAACAGCCCACACCTGCATAGTGCTTGGCTTCAGAAAGTCACCTGCTCACGATGCTTTCCTAAGAGATGCATGCATTTCCAATGGAAAATAGTTCATGTTTATAACCTCAATTTCTCAGTCTCCTTCTCACAGGTGTAGAGAGAAAATGCAAGGCAAGGCAGAATCAGACGCAATACCTGGGATCCATAACGTCAAATTAAACCTTAGAATCCAAGTTTCTATTCCTCTATATTCCAATTAAGTTAGTAGGTTTGAAGATACAGAGATAATACAATTTCTTCAAGTGGCTTATATGGTGCTGTTTTGGATTTGTGATGAAAGCAACGTTGAGAACATAGGGACAGATTCCAGGTCTTTTCTGTTTCTCATGCTGCCCTGCCAGTGAGCAGGATGAGGGGCACAAAAAGTTGGGAGGAGGCACAGCCAGGAGAGCTGACCCCAGCTCATCAAAGGGATATTCTATACCATATGGTGTTGTGCTCAGCAATAAAAAGCTGGGGAAAGAAGGAGGAAGGGGGAATGTTTGGAGTTCTGTCTTTTGTCTTCCCAAATAACATGTGTGATGGAGCCCTGCTTTCCTGCAAATGGCTAAACTTCTGCCTGCTGGTGGGAAGCAGTGAATGCATTCCGTATTTTCCTGTGGTTGTCTGTGCAACTTTTCTTTACCTATTTAACTGTCTTTATCTCAACCCACGAGTTTTCTCATTTTCCCCCTTATGATTTTCTCCCCCATCCCACTGGGAAGGGAGCAAGTGTCTGTGTGAGGCTGAGCTGCCAGCCCGGGTTAACACACAACAGTCTTTTATAGTACCCAATGCTGGGGTTCATAGTCTTGTGCTCCCTTGCCAGTAAAATCTGTCTCTTTGGGTGTAATGATTTTGTCTTGATATGCTTGCAGCAGTTCAAAAGGGATGCAAAAGGGACCCTGTTTAGACATGGCAGTAATTACATCTATTGAAAATACACTTAAGAGCAAGTTGAGTCTAAAACAGAGAGGAGCAACTTCTTTTTTTTTCAGGGAAATGAGTCCTTGTTCTGCATGCTGGGGGAAACTGAATGTCCGACACTTCCCTTCCCTTGCACTGAATTAACTGGGGATCTAGTCCATGACAATATAAGGACATGTTCTCTTCGGAGGGTTAACATTTGTACCTTGGTGATTCACTATCAGTTCATCAATCAATAAAGGGCTGACTTCTTATGCAAAACTAAGCTTCTAAAATTTTCCTGATTGCTTAATGGAAGGGACCAAAGAAAAGCCAGCCAAAGCCTGTCAGCTATTTGGGATTCAAATATACATAAATTTCCATCCACAATTAATGCTGTGGTGTACTCTGCAAGAAGAGCAAAATCACAGGTTGTCCCTGAAATGATTTTTAGATGATTTGGAGGCACACGTTTTTGTTCTTTGAGTGTGTACTTAGGACAATAAAAGCCTCAAGGGATCCTAGAGGGGACATGTCTTGGATCATTTGTGCTAACTAAATCAAAATGAAATGACCTAGCTGCTGGATTAAAAACATTCATTAAGTTAGTAATTTGTTTTTAAAAGTTTGTGCTATTTTTTTCCTCTGTTTTTCTTTTACTTCAAAAATAAAGCCTCATTGGAGCAAAATAGAAAACATTATTTTAACAAATTCCAAATTTTTAGCAATAAATGTTATTCAAGATAGCCCTTCCATAACAGAGATAACCTTTTTTTTTTGGTAGGATACTGTAGATTTACCAAAGTGGCACATCAGACTGAATGGACTGGTCAAAGAGCACATGTGCATTAGTCGAGCTATCATTCTATCCTAAGTCTTTTGATATATCTAAGAGTAAGATTTATCATACGATGGTGTAGGAAATAGCATATAGAAACCATTAAGTACAAGTTAAAAATGGGGATTGTAATTTTGCATAAATGACTAACTATAGAGGTAGGTAATGCCAATTTAACTTGTCAGCATATTAGGAAGTTAACTGGGAAAATTTAGAGACATGGATCAGAAGAGCATGGTCAGATGAGATACCATGTGATAAACTTATTTTATAACTAGATTAAGATAAAGCAGTATTGTAATGTTTGGCCATCATGTCTAAAGTATATACTGAGATTGTGCAAATAATTAAAATAAAAGAAGTGCCATCATGAAGAAGGTGGTCTCTATCTATTAAGCCTGTGGTCCTGTAGAGATTCTCATGTTGAGACTTCAAAACTACCTCTGTGACTTTAAATTTAATTTAATTAAAATTTAGGTAACTTGGGTAAGATTTCTGCCTTAGTAAGTTAATTTCTTTAGAAATAATCTTTATATTTTCTTTGTAAAGTCCTTCATATCATACGGACTTTCCAGTGTAATTTTTGGCTGCGTACCCTTTGTATCTCTGTGTGACAGGATGTGTATGAATATACTATTTACTTATTTGGGCATTGCATTACAGTTTCAAACAAAAATTCATTTTATCCCTTACAGTTGCTTGGGGTGGGTTACTTGAACTTTCTTGATTCTCAGCTAGTGTCAACATGTGAGAGCAACAGAACCTGTCTGGTTCATGTTCTTTCACTCAAAACTTATTTGTTGCATGTGAAAGGAATGCACAACATTGCCAAATGGATAACCCCATGGAGACTGATGCTATAGCTTGCTGTGGGGAGCTTGTGCCTGGGATGAAGCAAATTCCAGAGCAGCAGGGACCTGAACTTGTGTGCTCTCCATCCTGCACTGATCTTCAAGTACAATCTGTTCAATTTTACCAAATATCTCAAAGAGGTCTGGCCTTTAATCCAGTGCAGAAGGAAAACAAGCAGTAAAGCTTCAGGTATTTTCTTAAAATGCAATTTCTGTTTGATACTAATCTAGTCCCACCTTTTCAAGTGATCAGCAAAGTATTGCTGGAGGAAATGAACTACTGCCAGGCTGGATTCCACTCATCTTATTCAGTCTGCCCAATAATTTATATAATGCTTAGAAAAAGCAGTTGAGAGTTGCTTTAAATGGAGAGGGACCTGTACTCATATTCCTGCTGAAATTCCATCACATTTCTCCCTAAGCGGCACCTGTTTTCTGTGAAAGCTTGAAAGAAGCTGTCTGAAGTAAGCAGGAGTACTTTGCCTCACCTCAGTTGGAGATCAATCAAATGCTCTTCCATTGCTGTTCTCCAAAGACATCATAACAACTGCAAACTGGTAAACTAGTAGCTTTACGCGACTGTTTCCACTGTTCGGTTGCCATCTCACCTTTCACAGGGTTGTCGGTATTTTACCCATATTTTATATTCAGCCTAACTCATTCACTGTTCATTTTCTGCAGCATCGTCAATAACAGCTGGGGGTTTCTTTGTAAAGTATTGGCCAATAGAGTACAAAAGCAGTACCTCAGTAAAAAAGAAAAAAAAAATCCCTCAGTTTATATTCTTATCTGGTTTAGAAACTGAAAATTGAGTGAAAAAGGGATGTTAAACTTGAGGGGGATACATACTTGGCTTTCACCTAGCATAGCCTTCATGCTACCCTTTGAAGATTTACTTCATTTGGGGATTGTCTCTCCCCCTTTCTCAAGAGCCTAGATCAGAGCGGTTTGCCCTTGAAGGCTGCTTCTGGTTAACAGGAGTTGTCCTCCCACACTTTTGATAACTGCTTCTGTTGAGGATGAATAAATACAAACCCAAACGCACTGGAAATGTCAGAAATACACTTTTCCTTGTGATATTTTAATGAGGTTGCAGCTTATGGTAATCAAGAAATTTCCCACTCTGGAAAATAAAAGGGGTTTATGTTAATCTGCTCTGACACTGATTGTTTTCCTAGTGAGAAATTATGTTCTGCCCGTGTAGCTGTGTGACAGCAACCACAGCCCGTGCCACCTCACTGCTGGGCCTGGAGGCTCAGAGGAGGGTTTGGACAATGGTGATAGAGTGCTACTCTTGTCTGACACAAGCTATCTAGGTGTCTTTTACCGGCATTGTGCTAAAGGTCCTCCCTTTGACCACTGCCTCAGGGAAGGTACAGCTTTCTGTGTTTTCTTTTTGAGCATGAAGCAGTTTCTGAGACTAAAAATATATTGCACCTTTTAAAACATACATTTGCAGTTAATGAGAATCTCCCCGTTGAAATTTAATTTTATGGGTATGTTAACTCTCTGCCTTAAACATTACTTTTATAAAGCGTTTTTTTTTCTGGAAATTTCATGGGTTTGTATTTGGAAACTTTAAAAAGCAACAGATTGGGCTTTCATTATAGTTAAAGGGTGAGAGTCTTGGGCAGTTTTGAATAGAATTTTTTCAGTTTGGACTGTTTAACTAACCAGGTTTGTATTTCAATAGGAAGTGGAACAGTTTTACCAATAGAAACAGGGAGAGCCTGGATTAACCTGTAATCACAACATTTGCATATATTTAAAAAAAAAATAAATTGTCTTGTTTACCCACATTGGGCTTCCCAGCAGGGATATATCCTGCTCCTTCAGGCTGTGCTCTGTGAGCCCTGGAAGTCCGTTAGCTTTGGGGAGATGAAAGGAAGATAGAGAAGAAAAGAAAGCTCATTGCTACTTGGCAAAAAATGAGCTTTGTAGGATGCTACTTTTCCATGAAAAACTTTTTGTCTGTCCACAAATAAAAAGCAAAAGACAGAAAGTGATTTTCTTCTGAAATGGAGGGGTAATTTGGGAGCCTCAACAGCACATTAAAGGTTTGAGATATCGCCCTCTTAAGAAGATGGAGTTTGCTCTGGGAAAAAAGCTGGGATGAACAAATCCATTGTGTTCTTATGGAGATAAACAGGAAAACCAGACACTGGTAAATCCATTCAAGCTGATTAATTACAAATAGCCTTCTATATGTGAGTATACCGAAAAGACAAACCTCATAGGCAAGCTCACATGTACAAGTTGTAGTCCTACAACAGTGCTTGTGCACATCGTCAAGAAGCTACACTTGATATAGAGGCAGTTGGGAATAGAGTTTCATCAAGTACAGGCCAAAGAGGAAAGACTCCTTTGTACACTCATATTTCCTGGAAGAGAGACAGTAACTTCACAAGCTCCTACTATTTTTATGGGAAAGTTCCACTTATTAGGAGGCTGGAACAAGTACACAGCACAAGTTGGATAGTCATTTAAAAAAAAAACAACAATACCATATACTAAATGCCACCCTGTCCTTCAGAAAAATAAAAGCCTGGCTCCCATGTGTTCTTGCACACGCAACAATTCAGCTGAACACTACCTTCACCTGGAAGAGTTCTGCAGGACTTAACTAAGTTGTAAAGCTGGGTGCCTTAAGGCACACAATCTTTCTTTGTCTCACTTTCTCTTTGCCTGAGGCAATAGACACACCCCCCTACAGATATATAAAACTTCCTGTCTGGACTACTTTTTACTTCTTGTCACACAGAGAGGGAGAAGGGCATGACTAACTTTCAAAGCTGATTGCCTATATGAGGGACTGAAGTGTCAGGAGGGAGGAACCATGTTAATATCAGTTTGTAGAATGAGTGAGGACTCCAGAAGGTATGGAAAGCTCTACATTTTTCAGAAGTCTAGTTTTCCTGGATCAGAAAGATGGCTGGTAGGTGATTAAGAACTAGAAATCTTTTTACTGCAGTTTTCAGAATTGCTTTTCTATATATAAGTAAGGGCAAATCTCACTAGCTTTCCTGTTTTCATCCTCTTTGTCCTGATCCCTTACCCTTTGCTCAGTTCCCTCCATCACATCTGCTGTGGAAATCTTGTCTCCAGCTGGAAGGACAAGATGTATGGAAACTTTCCAAAGCTTTATGTTGATGACACCATAAGGGGCTCAGCTGAACAATAAACATCTTTTTTTTTTTAATACAGCTAAATGCAACGGTTATTCACCTAGAAATTAAAATTGTAGGCCATATTTATGTAAAAGGGAGGCTGTATTTCAAAAAGCATGATTGAGATAAAGGACTGAAGGATCAGAAGGAATAATTGTGGCAACATGAGCTCTAAGGATGATGCAGTAGCAAGACAAGAGTTTATGCAGTCCTTGATTATGTAAATAAAGATCAGTCAGAAGCAGAGGTGCTGTTACCGCCATATGTAGCAAGACTGTGTACAGTTTCTGTATTTAAACCATAATTAGCTGAAAAGCATAATTTCTGTTTTGCAGGGTGTTTCAAAGCATAGTCTATCAAACTCAAATTGTTAGATTTTTGTGGTGTGAAAGCTAAAGAACACAAAGTCAAGCTAGCCTGCGACATGTAGTGGTACCACTTCCATGGGTCATTGTGGACTTAAATTCAAGCAGCTGCATTGAGAACCCCAAGGGATACCTTGTATCCTGGATACATCTTGACATCTGGTGCATTTGAGCCTCCTTGACTGTCCAAGGAGGCAGATGCCTCTTTTCCCTGCCACCTCAAAGCCCTCATCCCACAGGAATGGTGCAAAAGGGGCTGGTCACGTTTGCCCTTTTGGACAGTCCCTCAGAAGAACAACCAGGAAGCGTGTGCTTCCTACCAGGTCATGGCCAAAACTTTGTGGGTATCTGTTTTGCTGGGTTTGAACCTGAGATTTTCATGCCAGGAGGGGGTGTTAGGAGAGGTCTTTTGCAGCACAGTATGAACTACTATTTTCTCAGTGTGGGTCCACTGAATTTTAGTGAGTTACAAAAGTTGCAATAGCTCCAACTGGAAACAATCAACATGGAGCACTGCTGTTTTAGTGATTAGGTCAATCCCTTGGATTATGGGAGTTAAAGATTCAAGATCCCTGCTTTGAACTGGGATGACTTGAACATGTGTCAGCCACATCCCTGGAAAATATTTTCATTGTTGGTCTAATTCTGAGGGAGTTCAGAAATCTCCTGTAAATCAATGTTTCCATGGAAAGCTTTGGCTTTCATTGAGAAAAGGTGTTTCAAATAAAAGAGTATTTGCAATCAGCTCTATTTTGTATTTTAAAAAACGTACTGGCAAAATGAATGTCTAGAAAAGAGCTACAAGAAATATTGAAGTCCTGGAAAATCTTCTTTCCTATAAAAACTCATGACATTCAGTCATTTCAGTTTATCTTTAAAGGTAAATGCTGCCTGTTCACAGTAGATAAGTGCCTATAAGAGGAGTAGATTTACTAGGAGACAACATTTTAACCTTCTGAGGCATAAAAAACCGCAAAAAGGCTCTCATGGCTGGGAGCTGAAGGTACTCAAATTCAGAACAGAAATCAATGGCAAATGTTTAAGATAAGGATAATCAATCACTGAAGCACCTTTTAGAGAAACGGATTATATCTGCCAGCAACTGCTGTCATTAAACCGGGATTATTTTAAAGCTGTCTCAAGATTCAGCAGAAAGTTTTTCTACAAGTTTTAATTCAAGTGGAATTTCTAAACTTGCTCTGGGAATCACTTGATGATATCCCATGGTCTATCTTCAGAAAGTCAGACTAGGTCATTATATTGATCTTTTCTAGAAAAAGATATGCAATTACATTTTCTGTCTTGTAAGTTACTGTGAATGATAACAATAAAAATTATTAGGTCAAACAAAATGATATCTCATATAATTTCTCATATACTTCCTGTCAGAATCTATTTAAATGAAACAAAGCTTGTTTTCCCATTCCTTTCCTTAAATTTTCCACTTACTAAAATATAATTTAGGTGATTTTTCCAAAATATTGCTTTATTTTTACATTTTCATGAAAATATTTCAGTTATTCTTTAAAAAAAATTATCTTTCTTCTTTCCCAGGTATAATTTTTGAAAAACTTTAGACAAATACCTTTGCTTGAATCAAATATGTATTTTACATTCTAGTGCTGAAAGAGTCTGTGCCTTGTCATCTGAGATCAAATGGCAGGATTTTAAGAAAAGAATCTCAACTCTCTGGTACCTTTCCCTGTACTGAAGGGCACAGAGGCCATGGGCTTATATTGAAAATTTTGTCCTTGAAGATTTGCTAAGTAGCAGTCTTAGTTCTAGAAAGATGAAAGAAAAAATTGTAGATTCTTGTTCATATGGTTGTTCACGAGTTATGCTTAGTAAAGAGTAGCAAATTGCCATGAGAAAGGCCAATAAAGAGCTGATAGAGACAAATTAGTATCAGACCCCTTATCTGCTGAGCAGGGTTATAACTGGCTACAAGCAAACACTAATGCTGAACCTCATCAGTATCAGTGATGATTTATGCCCAGGAAATAGATTATTCTGCTCAATTTCACTCTGTTTTCACTGAGATTTTATAGGACAGCTCCAAAGGGTACACAAAGATGTATCCATGCAACTTTCCCCAGAAATGAAAAAGAAAAGTTATGAGAGAAAATTTTAACCATAAATTTATCATGATTCATTACCAAAGTATCCTCTGCTTTGTTTTCTACTAAGCATGCCATGGATGAGGAAAGGTCCCAGGAATATGGAGAGGTGATGAACTTAAAACCACAGAGATGGCATTCTGGGATGGAATCCCTGATGCTTTCTTACTGTGTTGTGAATCTAATGCACTGTTCAAAATACATTTCTTTTGAACATTCCCTCATTTAGTGTGAAATAAGAAGCTTGCAAATTGATTACATTTCAAAGAAGGTTCAGTACATGCTTTGGATTATCAGTCTGTGCCTGAACTGTTGTTTCATTTTTAAAATAAATATTGCTGTCTCAAAAATGTCTCAGCTGGAAGACTGCAGTAATCACCTAATCTCATTATTTTCAAAAATTTGTATGCTGTAGCTTCAAATGAGAAAAAAGGTTCAAAATCTACCTCCATTTGTCTTGGCATCCTATTACAGTGAGTCCTAAAGTTGAACAGGGTTCTCATGAGCCCTGAAACTTAGTTTAAGAGGAAGATTGCTGCCTGCAATGAAGTGAATTCATGTTCAAATGCAACCTCTTGCACAAGTGAGATCATCACCAGTGGCATCTCCAAGAATCCAGAATTCTGTGCCCCTCTTCACAAGGTGAAATGTTGCCACCATTTCCTTCCCTGAGGTGAAAGCTCAGGAATGGAAGGAGTGGAAAGAGAAAAGGTGGCAGGGCTGGTGAGGGTTGGTGAGATCAAGAACTTAATTTTAATTAAAAAAATAGTGCTGAGTGATGAAACCTGAGTTGATTTGTTACCTCAGCCACCAGGCCTGTTTCTGTGTGTAATTCTTATTAGCCTGCATTGTATTTGTGGTTGGCTGGCAAATCAGGTTACACAGCTGCATATGAAACAAATGAAATATCCCTCTCCAGGGCTGGAGAGAAGAAACCCCTTTAGATCCTGATTTAGATCCTGAAGAGCCTGAAACACTGGACAGGTGGCAGAACTTCCTTGGTGGCATCCTTGGGTCCCCAGCTGGGAGAGCTGCCTGTGAAACTCCTCCATGGGAATGATTTATTATTGCAATGCATTTTCCTCTGATTAAACAGCAGTCAACAATCATCTTCAGCTGCAGGCATTTGTAATGATGAAATGTGTCACGAAGAATACACTGCCTTCTCAGAACACTGAAAGAAAGCATAACTTTTTTTTTCTAGGCTACTGCTATAGTTATTCTTTCGAGTTTTAATTGTTCCCAATATATGTCAAGGATAGGAATGGACCTTCTGGGATGTGTTCAGATGCAGACCTTCAAAACATTCATCTACCTCATTAATAAATTCAGAGCCACATAAGGATGTAGGCACTGCAATGCCAAACCTTTTGGTAAGCTTCCCTTCAATGGGAATGGCCCTGAAAAGCTCTCTTTGTAAGGAGCAGGAGATATTAGGAGCACCTCTCTTTGTAAGGTGTCTTGAAGAGAAAAGCCTGAAAGATGACTTACTAGGAAAGAGTTGCTTTTTAGGTTAACTGGAGGCAATGAAGTAAAAAAGATGGATTAATAAAATGGAACACTTTCTCTTGTAGATTGTGCATCTTCCTAGATGCAACTTTGCCCCAAGTTGCTGCTTGTTTCTAAGACTTGAAACAATGCTTTAGTGGCCCAGTGGCTTGCCTCACTCTAGAAAACCTTTGTTCAGTTTCCTGCCTGTCATGCCCGGGAAGATTCAAACATCCATCTTCCATTTGAATCTGTAAGAGCAATTGATCTAGCTATAACTATTCTGCTTACCGGGCTAAACAGAGTGACCCTGTGGTTGGAGCACTGATAAAAGATGGGAGAAGTCAGTGCTGGTAGATGGCCCCGCTAATAACTAGGCATCCACAGGTATCAGCTGAATATCCTAACATCACATATCCAGTGGGTAAGGAGTTGTTCTTTTAATCCAGTCAAGTTCAAGTATTTATTGAAGAGTAGGAAAATTTCAGCCAGGAGGTATGAGGAGATGCTGCTGTCAGCTTGGTCTCACTGCCAGTGTGGAGCATGGCTGGGAGACAACATCCTGCATAGCTCCAGGGTCACAGAAGCCCAGGGTGGCATGCTCTGCCCAAGTGCCCTGGCCACGGGGAAGCACTGCTAAAGGTAGGTTGTACTTCCCTATTGGCAGTGTGAGCAGCAGAGCCCAGCTGGCAGGTTTGCTCTGAGAACATATATTGCCTCAGGCCAGGCAGGCAGAGGAATATTTGTTTATGAGTTTTTGAATCCTGGCAGAGTTTGGGAATGAACTCAGAGTCTCCCAGGTCAGCACTAAGCAAGAGGAGTCAGCTCTGGCAATGCAGCTGCAAGTGTTTAGGAACTAAGGGTGTTTTACCAGTCCTCTACTTAGTCCTCTACTTGTGGTCCACAGGGAACCTGCGCCCAATACTTATACTCACAAAGTCCTTGCTCAGCTACCATTTAAGTTCTTCTTGGCTCCTTTAAGTAGAATTGGTTTTTTGTATGTTCATTTTGTATGACTGTTTCTCTCCTTCTGGCAAAAAGTATGGGTCTGTTCAGTATGTTTTATTGTCTTCCTGTGTTACAATTCTCTGAAACTTCTGGACTATTTGTTTCTTATGTCAGAAGAGCGGGCACAGAGGAAATGAGACCTGTTCAGTATTGTTGACTTCTGCTGAAGATGCTTATTCACTTTGTCCTCTTACTGTGGAATCACCTTTCCCTTCTCCTTTGCCATTACAGTCTCAGTATGAGAAATGTGATAAAGCCAAGATAGAAGTTGCTTTACACTAGAGAACATAGCTGGAACTCCTTAAAATAACCTGTTCATTTCTAAGAGAAACAACCAGGAAAAGAAACTTTGTCTTGCTTTTTCCTGAACATGTGTTATATCTATCTAGCTATTTCTTGCAGAGGCCTTAAAATCAGGTGAATTTGCTTTGGGTTTTGGTACCTTTGCCTTTTTCACATACACCAACAGTACACTACTCAATGAAGCAGTGCAAATGAGTCAGTACACACTTCCTCATACCTCCCTTGGAAGTTGAACAACATTTCGGTGCTTTTTGGCCAGCAAATAGGGTTCACTCCTTACTGGAAGCCGTCTGTAAACCAGGGTTTCTGTGCTTTGTTTTCCATGCTCGTTTCAGGCTGTTCTAATTTTCTCTTACTTGAAGATCACAGAGTAGTCAATCCAGGCTGCTAAACAATGAGGGACCTGGGGAGACAACAGCTTTGTCCAGGATGGCTGCTCCACACCAGACTGTCCCTGCAAGAGGCACTGACCCCAATGAAAACTTCTGATTAAGACACAGAAGCATCTGACATCTAATTGCTTTGTGTGGGTGTTTTCTGTGAAACATCCTGAGAGTGTAATAACTTTTGCAATTAATGGCACTTCTTAGAGCCCTTCTCATTATTTAATTGATTCCAGGCTGGTGCTTACTAAGAAAAATGCTGTTTGTGGGTGCTTGAGCTGTTTATTATCCATTAATAACCACGTGGGTGGACAGCTGTATTGTGCTGATCAATACACAGAGCTCCGCTCCTGAAACAGAGCAATGCAGGGGATTTGGCATGCAGGCTGTACAGAGAGAGGAGAGGGGTGCCTAAACCCTTTTGCTATAAGGTGTCAGGAAAGGCACGTTTGCACCAGGAAGGAAGGACAGGCTGTGTCTCGGTGCTGAGCTACCTACTCAGTTGAGGAACAGTATAAAAATGGGACAGCAAACATTCGTGCTCTAGGCTGGGAAAAAGTACTGCTTTTCACTGTTTTCCTAAGTTTTAAAAAGATCAGATTTCAGTTTTGGGCAGTTCAAATCATACTGCATAGTGACATTGAATACAAATTTTAATATAAATCTGAAATAAGTCTTTGTAATAAGAGGATGGTAGTTCTTTATATTTCACCTGATGTGCCTGCTTTTGCATAATGTCCAGCAAAGGGAGACCTCATCACTCTCTACAACTGCTTGAAAGGGCATTGTAGAGAGGTTGGTGCTGGACTCTTCTCACGGGCAATTAGTGACAGAACAAGAGGGAATGGCTGCAAGGTGCAGCAGGGTAGGGTTAGGCTGGACATTAGGAAAAAAATTTTCACAGAGAGAGTGGTCAGTCAGTGGAATCAGCTGCCCAGGGAGGTGGTGGAGTCACCATCCCTGACTGTGTTTAAGAGTAGATTAGATGTGGTGTTGAGGGATCTGGTGTAGGGGAGACATTATAGAGTAGGGCTGATGGTTGGACTTAATGATCCCAAGGGTCTCTTTCAACCTAAATGATTCTATGATTCTGTGATTCTAAGTCAGCATTCTGGTCCAGCTTTTTCAAAGACTAAAAAATATTTTCAGTTGTACATATGCCTGTGTATATGCATTTCACAAAGACATGTAAATATGAGAGATATTGAAATAGTTTTCAAATTAATGGAAAACTAAGAAACTATTATTTTCTTTTGTTTAGGTTTGGAATAAAAACTTGTTTCTACAACTTCCCATTAAATGAGAAATCCTGAAAAAAATCTATTTTCAGATGTGTATGTTTTATGGTGTGTGACTTCCAATGATTTGTCTTAACACCATATAGAAATATATACAAAAAGCAATGAAAAAATTATGTAATTGTGTTAAATTAAATTTTCATTTTCATTGAATTTTTCATTTCTGGTTTTGAATTGCTATTCTAATGCTTATGTCACTACAGATATAATACTATGAACAAAATTCAGTTTCACCCTAATATAATTTCCTGACAAATATATAGGTGAGATGTATTCAGAGATTGTTACTGGGCTCATATTTGCTCTGAGCTGAAGGTTAATTTTGAATTTGTTTCAGATGAGCTGCTGACCTGATGAAAATCAGCAGAAAGTAAAGATAAAAATCATAGGCCTGGATTCTTCATCTAGGTTCTTCCTTTAAGTGCTTTGCTTTGGGGCAGTGGTATCCACCACCATCAACATATTTTGTCATCAATATATTGTGATCACTTTTAGCCGCTGAGGAACTAGAGATGATTTCAAGGCAGTGAACTAGAGATGATTTCAAGGCAGTGACCTAGAGATGAGAGGTACTCTATCTCATTACAAGGTAATCAACACTATCTGGGCCCCTGAGGAATTACTGTTTCATAATTAGGTCCATAACCTAATGGAAAATAGACCCCTTGGAGTAGGTAACTTTGAACAGTAGGCAAAAGTTAATACAGCAGTAGATAGGCTGTGCAACTGAAATTACTTTAAACCAGAGTCTCATGTCTTCTCCTGGCAAATGAATAACCAAGGGTGGATTTGTTTTTATTCAGCATATGTATTGCTTATCCATCACAGATACAACCTAAATGTTCAACATACCAGGAAGATCAGTGGCTTGTATGGAATTGAATCCAAATCTGCTATTTTTTGTCCCTTTGCACAAAAAGCAAAGTAGGAGAGGGAGAGGAGGATGGAAATGGAAAAAGGGCATGGAAACCACTGCTGGTCCCTTCCTTGCCCTTTGGGGCTTTGTCACATTAGACCTTTGCAATCAGATTAGCGGCTTCCTTTGTAAGGCTCCTTTCATTTCAGGTTAGTATTCATATGCAGTAATGTTACTGCAAAGTGACTTTCCTAGCACCTTTGGTAAGATGCATGCTAATAGGGAGTGACGGAGTGGAGCTGACGTGATGGGGATGTCAGAGAGTGTTAACAGAGCAGTGCTGTTCTGCTTTCTCCAGTTTGCACTGCACCAAGCCAGAGTTCTTTGCCATATTTCTTTGTTCACTTCACATGAAAAGCCTTTGTGCAGGATGAGGAGGGCAGCTTCATGCCAGCTGTGAGCACTGCGATCACAGCAGGGAAAGAAAACTGTTCTCTTACACCCTTGTGAAACCTCTCAAAGGTGGCTCTGCTGTGTTCAAGGGCATGCAAAAGCAGCAGTAGCTGTTATAAGAATAAAATGTTCTCCAAGCAGGATGTAGACTAACGACTGTGATTCTGTGACTATTCTGGAAACCAAATCATTTTGTCTTCTTCCTCCATGCAGTATGCAACTTTGCATGATGTATTTCTCTCCTTTCTTCTCATCTCTACTTTTTGTCTCATCCCTTGCACAACCCACATCAGGAGTGCATCTGAGATTGTGGCTTTTACCATGAGCATAAGCAAATAATTAATCATTAAGCAGTAATTTTTTTCCTAGTATAATGTCAGTATAATTATTGTTACAGCTGCATCTATAAAATACAACAAAGGCTGAAACCCTGGGGCTGTCCACACCTGGGCTCGGAAGAATCTCATTTAACTGTAGCTGTTCAAAAGGAGGTCTTCTGAGCTACTCCCCCTGGCTCTCCCTCTCATCAGTATAGGTAGAAATAACTCTATTCAAAGAGGCCTTCCACCCATTTAAATAAGGATCCTGTTCTAGAAGAAATTATGTTTCTACCTTGCCCATAGAAGGGTACCCTCATTTTGACAGATGAAGCGTGACATGCCTCATCTTAATTTCTTCCTATGGCTTCATAGTTCTTTGCAAACAGCATTGACTTCACTTTTCAACACTTTCCACTCTGAACTGTGTTTGTCCAGGGATTAGCACATATTTTAGCAATTATCTGCTAAAATATACATTCCTCCTTTTTATAAGTAGTTCCCATTTGTAAGGTCCAAAGTGTTGAAGTAGCATTTACCTAAGTGTTCATAAAAACATAATCATGCTGATTGCCTGCTTTGGAGTATGGCATAAGCACGCCCAGAACAAAAAACATGGTAACTTTTGCTCTTTGTGAAGTGCTATGGAAATCTGCTTATGCTTGTTTGTGTGTGGTGCCTTTCTTTGATGTCCTCTGCTCAAGGCTGTGCATAAGTCCCACAGCCTCTCACTGTCCTGTGCGAATTTACAACAATGTGTTTGAGTAGCAGCTCTCAGCTGGCTTTGTCACCAATACATATTTGTAGTCCTGCTGTATGCAGTTTCTTCAGGGGTTGCCTAAGCAGGACCAACTCCAGTGCACTGACCTGATGTGTAGCCCACACTGACACGGTTTGCTTTGCCACCCAAAACGTCACCTCAGGCAAGCTAGCAATGTGGGAAAACAAGGTTTGGAGGGGACGTTAGATCAATGTGGAGACAGATTTGTTGCAAGCACATCCCTGAGAAGTATTTTGGCTAGTAAATGTCTCTCAGACTGTACAGCAAGTGTTGTTGTATGCCCAGTGATGGCTGATCAGGGCTCTTGTATCCACCGCACAAGTTAAACTGGCAATGGGCAGTTGAGTGAGACAGAATTTTTCCTGGTCCCCTCCTAAATCTTGGCAGTCAATCTCTGAAGAGTTTTATGGCTCTTTCCTTCAGTCCAGGCAAGATTGAATAAACCAATATACATTTTTTAAAAAAACCTTTTAATGCCTTTTCATTTTTCTTATTGATTTTTTTTTATTTAAGCTTTTTGAATGAAAGGTATTTAAAACAAAAACTGAACTTTTCAGAAAAAAAACAAACATTAACGATTGTCTCTTAAGATAAATTTGATTTTTTCCTAGAACATAGGCAATCCATTGAAATTTACCCTTCCCACCAAAAAAAACCACAAACCAAAACCAACCAACCAACAACAAAAAACCACCACCACCAACAACAACAAAAAGAAAAAAAATAAGAAAAAGAGAATTTAATAAGTCAACATTTTATAGTGGAAAAATGTTTTACTGGAAAGTTCCCAACCAGCTCCATTATTTTGTGATTGTCTAGCTCATGTTTTCTCAGCATGATGTGAAAGCCACCGAACAGGAGACATTCTCTCTCCCTTATATAAAATTATGGGTTTTTTTCATAAGTGTAATGGAAAATACACCAATTGAAGTTGTTGAAAACCTTTGCTTGCTTTATTTTTCATTTTAGGAACACAGCATAGCAACATCTGTCTCATTTATATTTTCTATAGAACAACACTTTAATAACTAGGCCTGTATAGACTGAGTTCTGCTCTCATCATCCTTCCCTATTGGCTACTGGCAGGATGGTTGAAGCCTAACCCTCCTGTTGTAACACATGCAAACACTGACAGTAGCTATAGCCCTTGTTACCCAAAATGACAGCCTGGGCAGATGACCCAGGACTATCTAAATTTGTGCCGAAGACTGTGACTTTTACAAAGGGAAGTTCTTGCTCATTTGGGCTACCAGCACTTCTTAGCCTTCCCATCTGTAAGAAGAGATGAGCTTCATCTTCTGTGTTGGAGGGGTTTAACTGCTTTGACTTTGCTCCCTATTCTTTTTTAGGCTGGAGCTTTGGCAGGAATAATTATACAATGCCATATATCTGTTGTGCCCATACTCCTAGAAAATTATTTGGTGCAGCTGCCACCATAATGCTTCCATTTGGGAATATCGCCGCTGTGCCATATGGAGACAATCACCCCTGCTCAGCCCTGCTCCTGAGCGTTTTTCATCTGCAGGCAAAATCATAGTAGTGATTATGGTGGGTGTCAAGGAAAGCCTTTGGTCTCTAAATTTAAATTAGTTAACTCAAGAACAGAACTTGAGGCATTCTTCCTTGCCTTGTTCCCTCCTACATTGCTTCACATTTTTAAGCCAAAGGCTTTGCTTTCATAGTGATTTATTCAGCACCTTTAGCAAGCTGTTAATGAGAGAGTGAAACCTGGAGAGCTAGCTCAGACACTTCAGAAACAGGAGAGGAAGAAAAAGGAACATGGGGAAGGAGGAAGGATCAAGGGAGGGAAGGAAGGAGAGGGGGAAAGAGAGAGCAATGATTGAGGGCAAAGGAAAGGGGTATTTTTGTCTCTCCATTTCCTTGATATCATTCTTGTTGGTTTTATTATTCTCCCTGGTTCTGTGTGTTGGTAGAAATGAAGTTTGCAAGCTCCATTGAGAAGGCGGCAGCAGAGTGAATTTTCTAGTGCTGCCAAGTAGGTTCCCATGTCTAGACGGTGAATAAAATGGTTGGCAAAAGTCCAGAAATAGAGTTAATGGATTTACAAAATAGCAGCTTTTCTCTATATTGATTTTCTCAGGGTGTTTCCAGAACTCAGGGAGAAGTAGGTAGTTAAACTTTACAATTTTTTTCTGCTAATAAAAGCCCTCAGAGGGAAGCACTTAAAGACACTTCTGATCTCAGAGGCAGATGTCTAAAGGTGTCTCTCCAGAGGGGAGAGGATGAATACTATTAGATATTACATTAATTGTAAATATTACTAGCTGTACATGGAGGCTGAGGTGACATTATTGATTGCGCTTGAGTGTGATTCTAGTCTTTTAAAGAAAAAAGTAACCTTGTTCACAGCCTAGTGGTGAAATTGTAAGTCCGACTGAACAGCTTAGGCAGGGAAATGGGTAATTTGACATCCTTTTTTTGCCCTGTGTGCAATGAGCTCTTGCAACAAAATTTTCAAAATATGTGTGGTGAGTGAAACATGCCTAAACTCCTCTGGGAAGACTAAGCTTTAGCTTTACAACTCTNAAAAAAAAAAAGTGTGTTTGCTGGAAAAAGAGTTTTTTTGGACTCTGCTTTCCAAAACATACAAAGCTGAGGATTATGTCTTGGGCTGCTATGCTGTGTTTTAAATAGGATTGGCAACTCCCAACCATTTTGAAGTTAACCCTCAAATTTGCAGAAACCTCTTCCATCTGTTAAAACTCTCACCATTGGCATCTTGAGGCCCCCTGAAGCCATATGTTGGCAATTATAGGATGGTATAGTGTGTATGTGAGAGAATTATTTGGACTGTAGTGGTACACTGACAATTTGAGATATGCATATGGTCTGTAATGTGATGGTTAACTCAGAGGGGTCTGAAACTGATAGTGTTCTTTGAAGGGAAGAGAGGAATCAGAAATAAGTAGACTTAGACTGTGGCTTGGAAAAACAGAGTTCAGGTACCTATTTGTGTCTCTATTGTAATCTTGACAAATGTCTTTTGACCATCAAGATCTACATGTAAAAGAGATGTAACAGTGTTTTGCTACCTTACAGCCTCTCAGTAGAGCATATGCTTTGCAGAGCTCAAGGGATTTAAAGACAGGGCAAACAAAGAACATATTCAAGCATATAAATTTATCTGATTAAGAAAAAGGCAGATGAACATGTGACTTTTCTGGCTTTCATTGTGGAAGGCTTGTAGACAGCAAGGTGGTAAAAGGGCTGAAGGTGAGCTTAGATTGAAGAAACAACAGGGCAAACTGCAGTGGTGTAAAGTGTAAAGTCATGAAAAGGTGGAAGCAGTGAAATATTAACATAGGAATATTAACAAGGAAAAGTCTAGAAAGAAGAAGAGAATATAGAGCAACTTATGAAAATTACTATTTTCCATTCTGTAGCAGCTGGGCTGAAATATTCTGATCCTGACAGAACTGATACATCCACTATGCCCAAGAGATTCACTCTTCAATCTCTTGTCAAAGTGTTAGATTGTGCACCAAAAGCCAGATTTACCTGGACAAGGATGGTCCCCAGTCACTACCACTGGCTTCCTCTGTTGCATCTCAGCCTTGTCTGCTCCTGCAGTGGGTGTGAGATGGTATCTTGAGACCCTATGTACCTGAGGCTATGCAGCCTACATTCTTTATTTCTCCTCCCACATACTTTCTAGACATACTCTGCAGCTAGATTTGCATTCATAAGGTAAAGGGAGCTCAAAATATGTTTGGTTGTTAGTGATACCACCTCCCCCATGATAATAACTGAAAGTTTATTTTCCTTGGATATAACATGCCTACAAAAGAGTCTTATCTATACCCTTTTAACACTTGGATGGAAGAAATATATGGAGGAATGTCATATTGGAAACCCTTGTCAGACTGCTGAAGGGACCTTGCAGTTAAAGGTTAAATCTTCTGAAGAAAGTAGAGTCATCATGGGAGGTGAACTAAGGGAGGAACAGAAAAGTAGACAAGACAAGGATGAATGAAGTGGTACTCCAGATCACACTTGCCAAGAAGGCTGGACCAGATGATCCTTGAGGTCCCTTCCAACCTGATATTCTATGATTCTGTGAAGGCTGGGAAAAAGAAGGTTAGAAATTCTCTTAATTACTACAGATACCCTCATAGTCCTGTGGATACTGTAAGGAAACTATTTTTCTCCATTTATTATCCCAGTTTCACATTTCACAGGATAGTTCACTCAGTAAAAAGAAAAAAACAAACAAAGATACCACATACAAAAACATTTTTATTATTGTCATAATTTGCTGTTTAATGCAATACTTTTAACTAGGAATACAACTCAGCAGAAGTACATACACATATATTGCATGTAATTGTAGTTGAGTCTTCAAGATATTTCAAACCCTCATCATCTCAGTCTTTCATGAGTTATTTTGGTGAAGCACCTTCTTCCTTTATCCTTCAGAATGTATTTGCACGTTGCTGAATAACACAGACATTTTTCTTCCAAATAGAGCACAACATTACATCCAAATTCCCAGTTAACATGACTTGGTCAAACTTTGCTTTCACTGTATGAATGTTGCGTATAATACGTATATGTCTATACAGCATATATAAATATATATCTATAATGTATATATAATCAAGTGGGTCAGCTTTGCACAGCTAACCATAAACTTGTGCTTATCTTATTTATATGAGATCAAATGTACGGCATCAAGAATTTGACCAGTCCTGACTTGTAAGATACACAGTTCCCAGTCTTACTGTATGATTTTGGATATCACATACAGGTAATACATTCCTTTCTTCCTTGCAGTAGTACTTTCTTTTGAAGAAAAGAATGCAGTTGTTAATTTATATAAATGAATAACAGGTCTTCCATACCCTTAAGTTAAAAAATGTCTCAAGAAGAGATGAAGTTCTTCCTCGTACATAGAGCTTGAAGAGTAACTGGACATTCATTGTAGTTATATTTACATTATAACCTTATCTGGATAGTATTACACATAATGTATTACTTTTTTACACAGTCAAGATATGGTGTTGGTCATGTTAAAACACACTATCTAAAAGTATTTACAAACTGCTAGTCTCTAACTTACCAACCACCTTTGTAAAGTGGCATCAGAATTAAGGGATAAGATATAAGAAGGTCTGTTTATTGGCAACCATGGCACTCTTACCAATGCCATTATTTTTATTACTGCCACTACTACCATAATGTGCTTCAGAGAAGGGCTGTCTTTGGGGTAGAGGTGTAGAGACAGGGCCTCTAGTGGGGGCAGAGAACTTCCCCCCAGCTCATGTAAGCCGTGGGGAGCAGAAAGAAATCCAACCTTGACCTTTCTGTCTCTTTGCAGGTTAGGGCACAATGAGTCTGTGCCCCTGTGCTTTCCTTAGTGCTGTCAGGTGAGACTGTCCAAACGTTAACCAGCCAGAGAAATCCTTCCTTCCAAAGGCCACTCTAACATGGGCTGTGGTCATAGTCCCTCACATACCACCCACAGCAGATTCTCCCAGAGAGTCAGAGCACTCCGGGGCAAAGAAAACAGTTTCTGTGTGCTTCTTGGCTAGAGAGCTCAAAAAAAGGAGAAACTTGCTATAAAAAGATGAAAAAGAGCAGCTACCCAATGGCACTTTTCAGGTTATGCAGGGCTTTGGAAGGCAAAGACACCAGGATTTGTTTCCCTTTGTTTGGTTAATACCAGAATGAAATGTGCATAACAAGTCTACTCAGTATCCTGAAATATGAGGCCAGGGAGAATTGATACACTCGTGTAACCCACTAGTTTCACAATGTAGTAAAAGAGGCCATAGCAGAAGGAAGTAAGTAAAAATACAGGCTAAATAATTGCACTATTTGTAGTAAATGATTCATGTCCAGATCAGCCTTGCTATTACTACATTCTTAGGCTTGGCTTCTCAGTGTATACTCTGACAGTAAGCACGGGAATAAAAGGGGATTCAAGGGAAGGGAAGGCTTCCTTACCATTGCACTGGGCATAATATTAGTCCATCCATGTTGTTACATGATATTCCACTATCAGAACATTCACCCTTTGCCATTAGCCACTATTATTTCTATTATGGAGATGACAAAACTGGGGGAAAGGCTTTGCATCATGTGACAATTTTTTTTTTTTTTTCACTTCCAGGGTAAAACTTGTGCAAAAAGGATTTACAGAACTTTTCATTCCACACAGTAATTTGGGCTTCAGTGGAGGGGGGTTTGCCTGCTGGGGAAGGCAGTATTTTTGGTGTGGTTAAAGAGTGTGAATACCAGCATTCACAGTGCTCAAAAGGCAAAGAAACTGCACACCTGTAGCTGAAACACAGGTGATAGATACTTTTTAGAATGAGGAAAGAAGAAAGCAAGCTTTTTGTCAAGACAGTGACAAAAGAAGAAAGACAGGCATAGAAATGAAAAAAAAAAAAAAAAGGCAGAACAAATTAAGGACTGTCTATCAGCTTCCTTCAGGGAAAAATTTTCCATAAATTGAAAAAAAGAAAAAAAGAGCCTTCGTAGAAGAGCTGTACAGGATATACAGGAACAGTAAAAGTGATACTGTATAGAAATCACATCCCTCACAAGTGTCTCTAGGCATGTTATATAAAACATTTGTAGACCAAAGGGTTAAAAAAACCATTTACTTCTCTTGAGCTTCTCAGTTTCTGCCATTTGCACAGCTGTCAGCTGAGAGTACAGTACAGAGCCTTCTAGGAGGAGATCTTTAAAAATATCAAAGACTATTAGACTCCAAACTTACTACCCTCCAACAAACACCTTCCACCCACAGGACCAGAGTTTGTTTTCCTGCTATCTGTTTCTTTCCTCATAGTTTGACTTCTCACTAGAAGCAACCTTGTTTGTCAAAAAGTAAAGATCTATAGGAATTATTCTAAGGGGAGGGAGAACAAATACCAGCAGCACTCTCCCTGTCCCCTCAGCTTCATTGGGCCAGTTTTGCAGCGTAAGGTGGCTGTGTGGATCCTTTACCTATTTGGTAACAGTTTTGGTTTACAGAAATGGCAAGGAGAGGAGATGCCAATGCAAGTGAAAAATTCAATGTGTGTCACCTCGGCAGCACAGGCACTGTGTCCCCAGGTAGTACTGTCACATCCACAGGAATTAAGAACAGGGATCAAAATTAACCAAAAATGGTGAAGGGGCTCATGAGTTTACCAGCTGTTTACAAGCCCTGCTGCAAAGCAGACAGATGGACATGTTTGGATCCATCAGGAGATGAAACAAAAAACCAAAAATGTCCATCCTCTCCTTCCCCTTTCCTAGTTGGGATGGCCAGGAGTAGCTGGGACATCCCGAGGGTTTCCTCACCAGCGTATGGGCTCTTCTCACCACAGCTACACTCACTAAAGACACCTCCTCTTGTCAATATGTTTTCCTCCACCAGAAAAATATAAAACAGAGGGCTGATAGATTTAGCATTTTGCATTTAGCATTTGCCTTCTTCATACTTTGTGAATGCCAAACAATTGAACCCTAGGGTTCATTTGAACACTCCCCTCACTGTGAGCGTTTGTGAGATGGAAGAAAGGAAGGAAGGAAGGAAGGAA